>JANTPZ010144024.1:14162-34598 GCA_025593235.1 Vachellia pachyceras | reverse complement strand
CCCTAATCGTGTTCAAAAAAAGATGCGACATTTTGATGTCGAAAGATTTGAATATTTGTTTTTTAACAACCTGTATTTATGTAATCCTCAAGAAAAACTGACTCCTAGTGTATGTTTCGATTCAATTCTAGAAGAGTTAAATGTTTAATTTCAGTAACCCAACGCGTGTTAAAAACATGTGGCTTTTTTATGTCCAAAGATTTGAATATTTGTTTTTTAACAACCTGTATTTATGTAATCCTCAATAAAAATTGAGTCAGAGTGCATGTTTCTATTCAATTCTAAATGAGTTAAGTGTTTAATTTTGGTAACCCTAATCGTGTTCAAAAAAAGTTGTGGTATTTTGATGTCCAAAGATTTGAATATTTGTTTTTTAACAACCTGTGTCTATGTAATACTCAAGAAAAACTAAGTCACAGTCCATGTTTCCATTCAATTCTAGAAGAATTAAATGTTTAATTTTAGTAACCTTTAAAGTGTGTTAAAAACATGTGGTTTTTTTATGTCCAAAGATTTGAATATTTTTTTTAACAACCTGAATGTATGTAATCCTCAATAAAAATTGTGTCACAGTGCATGTTTCTATTCAATTCTAAATGAGTTAAGTGTTTAATTTCGGTAACCCTAATCGTGTTCAAAAAAAGTTGTGGCATTTTGATCTCCAAAGATTTGAATATTTGTTTTTTAACAGCCTGTATTTATGTAATCCTCAATAAAAACTGAGTCACAGTGCATGTTTCCATTCAACTCTAAAGGAGTTAAATGTTAAATTTCGGTAACCCTAATCGTGTTCAAAAAAAGATGTGGCATTTAGATGTCCAAAGATTTGAATATTTATTTTTTAACAACCTGTATTTATGTAATTCTCAATAAAAACTGAGTCACAGTGCATGTTTCCATTCAACTCTAAAAGAATTAAATGTTTAATTTCGGTAACCCTAATCGTGTTCAAAAAAATATGTGGCATTTTGATGCCCAAAGATTTGAATATTTCTTTTTTAAAAACCTGGATGTATGTAATCCTCAATAAAAACTTTGTCACAGTGCATGTCTCCTTTCAATTCTAATCGAGTTAAATGTTTAATTCCTGTAACCCTAACCGTGTTCAAAAAATATGTGGCATTTTTATGTCCAATGAATTGAATATTTCTTATTTAGAAACCTCTATTTATGTAATCCTCATTAAAACCTCGGTCACAGTGCATGTTTCCATTCAACTCTAAAAGACTTAAATGTTTAATTCCAGTAACCCAAAGCGTGTTACAAAAAAGATGTGGCTTTTTTATGTCCAAAGACTTGAATATTTGTTTTTTAACAACCTGTATTTATGTAATCCTCAATAAAAACTGAGTCATAATGTATGTTTCTATTCAATTCGAAAAGAGTTAAATGTTTAATTTCGGGAACCCAAATTGTGTTCAAAAAAAGATGTGGCATTTAGATATCCAGAGATTTGAATATTTGTTTTTTAACACCCTGTATTTATGTAATCCTCAAGAAAAACTGAATCACAGTGCATGTTTTCATTCAATTCTAAAAGAGTTAAATGTTTAATTCCAGTAACCCAAAGCGTGTTCAAAAAATGCAGCTTTTTTATGTCCAAAGATTTGAATATTCGTTTTTTAAAAACCTGTATTTATGTAATCCTCAATAAAAACTGAGTCACTTGCATGTTTCCATTCAACTGCAAAAGACTTAAATGTTTAACTTCGGTAACCCTAATCGTGTTCAAAAAAATATGTGGCATTTTAATGTCCAAAGATTTGAATATTTTTTTTTAAAAACCTGGATGTATGTAATCCTCAATAAAAACTGTGTCACAGTGCATGTCTCCATTCAATTCTAATCGATATAATGTTTAATTCCGGTAACCCTAACCGTGCTCAAAAAAGATGTTGCATTTTTATGTCCAAAGAATTGAATATTTCTTTTTTAAAAACCTGTATTTAAGTAATCCTCAATAAAAACTGGGTCACAGTGCATGTTTCCATTCAACTCTAAAAAAATTAAATGTTTAATTCCAGTAACCCAAAGCGTGTTCAAAAAAAGATGTGGCTTTTTTATGTCCAAAGACTTGAATATTTGTTTTTTAACAACCTGTATTTATGTAATCCTCAATAAAAACTGAGTCACAGTGCATGTTTCTATTCATTTCTAAAAGAGCTAAATGTTTAATTTCCGTAACCCTAATAGTGTTCAAAAAAAGATGTGGCATTTTTATGTCCAAAGATTTGAATATTTGTTTTTTAACAACCTGTATGTACGTAATCCTCAAGAAAAACTGAGTCACAGTACATGTTCAAATTCTAATCGAATTAAATGTTTAATTCCTGTAAATCTAACCGTGTTCAAAAAAAGATGTGGCATTTTTATGTCAGAAGAATTAAATATTTGTTTTTTAATAACCTGGATTTATGCAATCGTAAAAAAAATAGAGTCATAGTGCATGTTTCCAATAAATTGTAATCGATTTAAATGTTTAATTCCTATAAACCTAATCATTTTCAAAAAATGATGTGGCATTATTTTGTCCAAAGAATTGAATATTTGTTTTTTTAAAAACTTGGATTAATGTAATCCTCAATAAAAACTGAGTCACTATGTATGTTTCCATTAAATTCTAATCGAGTTAAATGTTTAAGTCCTGTAACCCAAACCATGTTCAAAAAAAGATGTGGCTTTTTTATTTCCAAAGAATTGAATATTTGTTTTTTGACAACCTGTATTTATGTAATCCTCAATAAAAACTGAGTCATAGTGCATGTTTCCATTAAAAATCTAAAAGAGTTACATGTTTGATTCCAGAAACCCAAACCGTCTTCAAAAAAAGGATGTGGCATTTTGATGTCCAAAGATTTGAATATTTGTTTTTTAACAACCTTTATTTATGTAAACCTCAATGAAAACTGAGTCACAGGGCATGTTTCAATTCAATTCTAAAAGAGTTAAATGTTTAATTCCAATAACGCAAACCGTGTTCAAAAAAAGATGTGGCCTTTTATGTCCAAAGGTTTGAATATTTATTTTCTAAAAACCTGTATTTATGAGATCCTTAATAAAAAATTGTGTCACTGTGCATATTTCCATTCAATTCTAAAAAAGTTAAATGTTTAATTTCGATAACCCTAATCGTGTTAAAAAAAAAATATGACATTTTTATGTCAAAAGAATTAAATATTTTTTTAAAAACCTGGATTTATGTAATCCTAAAAAAAACTGCGTCACAGTGCATGTTTTAAAATCTAATCGAATTAAATATTTAATTCCTGTAGCCCAAAACAGGTTTAAAAAAAGATGTGGCTTTTTAGTCCAAAGGTTTGAATATTTGTTTTTTAAAAACCAGAATTTATGTAATCCTATATAAAAACTGAGCCACAGTGCATGTTTCCATTCACTCTAAAAGAGTTAAAAGTTTAATTTCGGTAACCCTATTCGTATTAAAAAAAAGATGTGGCATTTTTTAGTTCAAATATTTGAATATTTGTTTTTTAAAAAGCTGGATTTATGTAATCCACAAAAAATCTGAGTCACAGTGCATGGTTCCATTAAAATCTAATCGATTTAAATGTTTAATTCCTGTAACCCAAACCGTGTTCAAAAAAAGATGTGGCATTTTTATATCTAAAGATTTGAATATTTATTTTTTAAAAACCAGGATTTATGTAATCCTAAGAAAAATTGAGTCAAAGTGCATATTTCCATTAAATTTTAATCGAATTAAATGTTTAATTCCTGTAACCCAAACCGTGTTCAAAAAAAGATGTGGCTTTTTTATGTCCAAAGGCTTGAATATTTGTTTTCTAAAAACCTGTATTTATGTAATCCTCAATAAAAAGTTGAGTCACAGTGCATGTTTCCTTTCAATTCTAAATGAGTTAAATGTTTAATTTCGGTAAATCTAATTGTGTTCAAAAGAAGATGTGGCATTGTTATGTCCAAAGAATTGAATATTTGTTTTTGAAAAACTTTGATTTATGTAATCCTAAAAAAATTGAGTCACAGTGCATGTTTCCAATAAATTCTAATCGAATTAAATATTTAATTCCTGTAGCCCAAACTGTGTTCAAAAAAAGATGTGGCTTTTTTAGTCCAAAGGTTTGAATATTTTTTTTAAAAAACCTGTATTTATGTAATGCTCAATAAAATCTGAGTCATAGTCCATTTTTCCATTCACTCTAAAAGAGTTACAAGTTTAATTTCGATAACCCTAATCGTGTTCAAAAAAGATGTGGCATTTTTCTATTCAAATATTTGAATATTTGTTTTTTGAAAACCTGTATTTTTTAATCATCCAAAAGGATGAGTCACAGTGCATGTTTCCAATAAATTCTAATCGATTTAAATGTTTAATTCTTGTAATCCAAACCGTGTTCAAAAAAAGATGTGGCATTTTTATGTCCAAAGAATTGAATATTTGTTTTTTAAAAAACAGGATTTATGTAATCCTAAGAAAAACTGAGTCACAGTGCATGATCCCATTAAATTCTAATCGAATTAAATGTTTAACTCCTGTAACCCAAACCGTGTTCAAAAAAAGATGTAGCCTTTTTATGTCCAAAGGTTTAAATATTTGTTTTCTAAAAACCTGTATTTATGTAATCCTCAATAAAAAGTTGAGTCACAGTGCATGTTTCCATTCAATTCTAATGAGTTAAATGTTTAATTTCGGTAAACCTAATTGTGTTCAAAAGAAGATGTGGCATTTTTATGTCCAAAGAATTGAACATTTGTTTTTTAAAAACGTGGATTTATGTAATCCTAAAAAAACTGAGTCACAGTGCATGTTTCCATTAAATCTAATCGAATTAAATGTTTAATTCCTGTAACCCAAACCGTGTTCACAAAAAGATGTTGCTGTTTTATGTCCAATGATTTGAATATTTATTTTTTAAAAGTCGGTGTTTATGTAATCCTCAATAAAAACTGAGTCACAGTGCCCCTATCCATTCAATTCTAAAAGAGTTAAAAGTTTAATTTCGGTAACCCTAATCGGGTTCAAAAAAAGATGTGGCATTTTTATGTCCAAAGAATTAAATATTTATTTTTTAAAAAGCTGGATTTATGTAATCCTTAGTAAAAATTGAGTCACAGTGCATGTTTCCATTAAATTCTAATCGACTTAATTATTTAATTCCTGTAACCCTAACCGTGTTCAAAAAAAGATATGGAATTTTTATGTCCAAAGAATTGAATATTTGTTTTTTAAAAACCTGGATTTATGTAATCCTAAAGAAAAACTGAGTCACAGTGCATGTTTCCATTAAATCTAATCGAATTAAATGTTTAATTCCTGTAACCCAAACCGTGTTCACAAAAAGATGTTGCTCTTTTATGTCCAATGATTTGAATATTTGTTTTTTAAAAACCGGTATTTATGTAATCCTCAATAAAAACTGAGTCACAGTGCCCTTTTCCATTCAATTCTAAAAGAGTTAAAAGTTTAATTTCGGTAACCCTAAACGTGTTCAAAAAAAGAGGTGGCATTTTTATGTTCAAAGAATTGAATATTTGTTTTTAAAAAACCTGGATTTATGTAATCCTCAGTAAAAATTGAGTCACAGTGCCTTTTTCCATTCAATTCTAATCGAGTTAATTGTTTAATTTTGTAACCCTAACCGTGTTCAAAAAAAGATGTGGCATTTTTATGTTCAAAGAATTGAATATTTGTTTTTAAAAACGTGGATTTATGTAATGCTCAATAAAAACTGAGTCATAGTGCCTTTTTCCATTCAATCTAATCGAGTTAAATGTTTAATTTCTGTAACCCAAACGTGTTCACAAAAAGATGTTGCTTTTTTATGTTCAATGATTTGAATATTTGTTTTTTAAAAACCTGTATTTATGTAATCCTCAATAAAAACTGAGTCACAGTGCCCTTTTCCATTCAATTCTAAAAGAGTTAAAAGTTTAATTTCGGTAACCCTAAACGTGTTCAAAAAAAGAGGTGGCATTTTTATGTTCAAAGAATTGAATATTTGTTTTTAAAAAACCTGGATTTATGTAATCCTCAATAAAAACTGAGTCACAGTGCCCTTTTCCATTCAATTCTAAAAGAGTTAAAAGTTTAATTTCGGTAACCCTAAACGTGTTCAAAAAAAGAGGTGGCATTTTTATGTTCAAAGAATTGAATATTTGTTTTTAAAAAACCTGGATTTATGTAATCCTCAATAAAAACTGAGTCACAGTGCCCTTTTCCATTCAATTCTAAAAGAGTTAAAAGTTTAATTTCGGTAACCCTAAACGTGTTCAAAAAAAGAGGTGGCATTTTTATGTTCAAAGAATTGAATATTTGTTTTTAAAAAACCTGGATTTATGTAATCCTCAATAAAAACTGAGTCACAGTGCCCTTTTCCATTCAATTCTAAAAGAGTTAAAAGTTTAATTTCGGTAACCCTAAACGTGTTCAAAAAAAGAGGTGGCATTTTTATGTTCAAAGAATTGAATATTTGTTTTTAAAAAACCTGGATTTATGTAATCCTCAATAAAAACTGAGTCACAGTGCCCTTTTCCATTCAATTCTAAAAGAGTTAAAAGTTTAATTTCGGTAACCCTAAACGTGTTCAAAAAAAGAGGTGGCATTTTTATGTTCAAAGAATTGAATATTTGTTTTTAAAAAACCTGGATTTATGTAATCCTCAATAAAAACTGAGTCACAGTGCCCTTTTCCATTCAATTCTAAAAGAGTTAAAAGTTTAATTTCGGTAACCCTAAACGTGTTCAAAAAAAGAGCTGGCATTTTTATGTTCAAAGAATTGAATATTTGTTTTTAAAAAACCTGGATTTATGTAATCCTCAGTAAAAATTGAGTCACACTGCATGTTTCAATTAAATTCTAATCGACTTAATTGTTTAATTCTTGTAACCCTAACCGTGTTCAAAAAAAGATGTGGAATTTTTATGTCCAAAGAATTGAATATTTGTTTATTAAAAACGTGGATTTATGTAATGCTAAAGAAAAACTGAGTCATAATGCATGTTTCCATTCAATCTAATCGAATTAAATGTTCAATTCCTGTAACCCAAACCGTGTTCACAAAAAGATGTTGCTCTTTTATGTCCAATGATTTGAATATTTGTTTTTTAAAAACCGGTATTTATGTAATCCTCAATAAAAACTGAGTCACAGTGCCCTTTTCCATTCAATTCTAAAAGAGTTAAAAGTTTAATTTCGGTAACCCTAAACGTGTTCAAAAAAAGAGCTGGCATTTTTATGTTCAAAGAATTGAATATTTGTTTTTAAAAAACCTGGATTTATGTAATCCTCAGTAAAAATTGAGTCACACTGCATGTTTCAATTAAATTCTAATCGACTTAATTGTTTAATTCTTGTAACCCTAACCGTGTTCAAAAAAAGATGTGGAATTTTTATGTCCAAAGAATTGAATATTTGTTTATTAAAAACGTGGATTTATGTAATGCTAAAGAAAAACTGAGTCATAATGCATGTTTCCATTCAATCTAATCGAATTAAATGTTCAATTCCTGTAACCCAAACCGTGTTCACAAAAAGATGTTGCTCTTTTATGTCCAATGATTTGAATATTTGTTTTTTAAAAACCGGTATTTATGTAATCCTCAATAAAAACTCCGTCACAGTGCCCCTTTCCATTCAATTCTAAGAGAGTTAAAAGTTTAATTTCGGTAACCCTAAACGTGTTCAAAAAAAGAGGTGGCATTTTTATGTTCAAAGAATTGAATATTTGTTTTTAAAAAACCTGGATTTATGTAATCCTCAGTAAAAATTGAGTCACAGTGCATGTTTTCATTAAATTCTAATCGACTTAATTGTTTAATTCATGTAATCCTAACCGTGTTCAAAAAAAAGATGTGGAATTTTTATGTCCAAAGAATTGAATATTTGTTTTTTAAAAACCTGGATTTACGTAATCCTAAAGAAAAACTGAGTCACAGTGCATGTTTCCATTCAATCAAATCGAATTAAATGTTTAATTCCTGTAACCCAAACAGTGTTCCCAAAAGGATGTTGCTCTTTTATGTCCAATGATTTGAATATTTGTTTTTTAAAAACCGGTATTTATGTAATCCTCAATAAAAACTCAGTCACAGTGCCCCTTTCCATTCAATTCTAAGAGAGTTAAAAGTTTAATTTCGGTAACCCTAAACGTGTTCAAAAAAAGATGTGGCATTTTTATGTTCAAAGAATTGAATATTTGTTTTTAAAAAACCTGGATTTATGTAATCCTCAGTAAAAAATGAGTCACAGTGCATGTTTCCATTAAATTCTAATCGACTTAATTGTTTAATTCCTGCAACCCTAACCGTGTTCAAGAAAAGATGTGGAAATTTTATGTGCAAAGAATTGAATATTTGTTTTTTAAAAACCTGGATTTATGTAATCCTAAAGAAAAACTGAGTCACAGTGCATGTTTCCATTCAATCTAATCGAATTAAATGTTTAATTCCTGCAACCCAAACCGTGTTCACAAAAAGATGTTGCTCTTTTATGTCCAATGATTTGAATATTTGTTTTTTAAAAACCGGTATTTATGTAATCCTCAATAAAAACTCAGTCACAGTGCCTCTTTCCATTAAATTCTAAAAGAGTTAAAAGTTTAATTTCGGTAACCCTAAACATGTTCAAAAAAAGATGTGGCATTTTTATGTTCAAAGAATTGAATATTTGTTTTTTAAAAACCTGGATTTATGTAATTCTCAAAAACTGAGTCATGCTTAAAGTTTCCATTAAATTCTAATCGAATTGAATGTTTAATTCCTGTAACCCAAACCTTGTTAAAAAAAAGATGCGGCTTTTTTATGTCCAAATATTTGAATATTTATTTATTAAAAACCTGTATTATGTAATTCTCAATAAAAACTGATTCACAATGCATCTTTCCATTAATTTCTAATCGAGTTTATTGTTAAATTCCTGTAACCCTAACCGTGTTCAAAAAAAGATGTGGCATTTTTATGTCCAAACATTTGAATATTTGTTTTTTAAAAACCTGGGTTTATGTAATTCTAAATAAAAAATTGAGTCACAGTGCATGTTTCCAATAAATTCTAATCGATTTAAATGTTTAATTTCTATAACCCAAACTGTGTGGTCAAAAAACATGTGACATTTTTATGTCCAAAGAATTGAATATTTTTTTTTAAAAGCCAGGATTTATGTAATCCTAAGAAAAACTGAGTCACAGTGCATGATTCCATTAAATTCTAATCAAATTAAATATTTAAGTCCTGTAATCCAAACCGTGTTAAAAAAAAGATGTGGCTTTTTTATGTCCAAAGATTTGAATATTTGTTTTTTAAAAACTTGTATTTATGTAATCCTCAATAAAAACTGAGTCACAGTGCATGTTTCCATTAATTTCTAATCGAGTTAAATGTTTAATTCATGTAACCCTAACCGTGTTCAAAAAAAGATGTGGCATTTTTATGTCCAAAGTTTTAAATATTTGTTTTTTAAAAAACATTTATTTATGTAATTCTTAAAAAAAACTGAGTCACAGTGCATGTTTCCATTAAATTCTAATAGAGTTAAATGTTTAATTCATGCAACCCTAACTGTGTTCAAAAAAAGATGTTGCATTTTTATGTCCAAAGAATTGAATATTTGTTTTTTAAAAACCAAGATTTATGTAATCCTAAAAATAATGAGTCACAGTGCATGTTTCCATTAAATTCTAATCGAATTAAATGTTAATTCCTTTAACCCAAACCGTGTTAAAAAAAGATGTGGCTTTTTTATGTCCAAAGGTTTGAATATTTTATTTTTTAAAAACTTATATTTATGTAATCCTCAATAAAAAAAGTCACAGTGCATGTTTCCATTCAACTCTAAAAATTCTAATCGAGTTAAATGTTTAATTCATGTCACCCTAACCGTGTTCAAAAAAAGATGTTTCATTTTTATGTCCAAAGAATTGAATATTTGTTTTTTAAAAACTTGGATTTATGTAATCCTCAAAAAAAAAAACTGGATCACAGTTGATGTTTCCATTAAATTCTAATCGAATTAAACGTTTTGATTTGATTTGTAATGCAAAACGTGCATTATTATTTGTTAAGTTGTGCATTCTTAAATGATATGTTGTGCACTAGTATTCAATATGCAATGCTTTATTATTTAAATGCTAATATTTAGGGCATATGTTGGTTGCCTCTTATAGTGATATGCTAGTTAGTTATGTTTCATATTCATGAGTTTATGAGTTAATGTGACTAGCTAGATATGAAAAGCCAAGAACATGATAAGAAGGAACCCTTAGAGGTTAGTTCCAATGTGATAGAATCATTTCAAAATTTTAAATAAAGCGTTCGGAAAAAGAGAAGGAGCTTGTACCAGAACTACTAGAACATACCTGGGATAACATATATGAAGGTCCAGTGATTGATATGCTTGTTTCTCTATAGCGCATACTCCATGCTAACACCCGAGGACTCTGAGGGCACCACTCTACATGGACGAGGGTTTCAGTTAGCATATATCCAGATGGACTAGAGAGGCATATGAGCTAGATCAGCTTGTCTAGAACTTGTAAACCCGGTAGAGATACCGGTACTGAAGGAAGAGCCCCTAATAGAAGAAGAGGATCCAGAAATGGTAGAGAACCCTGAATACACTTCATCTGGATTAGGAATTTCTATGATATTATCATCTCGAGATTCAAGTGAGATGTAAAGGCAATCAAAAGATCAAAGTCTAAATTACAGAATTTGTCCAAAGAGGATAGTTAACAGGAAGCTCAAACGCTGTAAATTGATTTTACTAAAGGTAACCTGGAATTGAATACCCATGAAATTATGATGAAGATTTTATTTAGCCAAATAGAAAGGGCCAGAGAGGCCTTTGAGCTTCATTAGTCGCAAAAGGCGCAGTAAGGACTTCCTCCCCAATTGAGATTGAAGTTAAAGAGTCCTTTAGTAATATTCCGATGGTCAGAGAGTTCTTAAATGTATTTCCAAAAGAGATTAGTGAATTGCCTCCGGAGAGAAAGGTGGAGTTTGCTATTAATTTAGTACCTGGAATGGACCTGATTTCCAAGATTCCATACAGAATGTTTCAAATTGAGAGGAAAGAGATAAAGAGAAAATAGAGGAGCTATTAGAAAAGGGGTTTGTTAGACCAAGTGTTTCACCCTGGAAAGCCCAGTTCTCCATGTGAAAAGAGAGATATGAGTTTTAAAAGGATCTCAGATCAGATTATCACTAGCTCCTAGTTAGAGCTGATGACATTTTTTAAGATTGCTTTCCGTACCAGATATGAACAATATGAGTTTATAAGAATGCCATATAGTTTAATGAGTGCCCCTGTAGTTTTCATGAACTATATAAATAATGTATTTTAATAAATGCCTAAGTCCGCGTCAAAGATTTTAACTGAATTAATGTAGTATAGCACCAATTCAGGTCGTATTCACTTTGAGGAGCTGATAAAATGAAATTAAATCCTAGTAATTAGATGCGAGTAACTCAAATTGAAAATTAGCTGGAGGAAATTTTATGTGATTACTATGAATTAAACTAAAATTAAAATACTTCTTTTTGGTATTTTTAAAGATGAAAATAAAGGAAACAAATTGAGATAAATGAAGCGCAAATAACGGTGGTGGAGATCAATTCTCCAACTCAACAACGCCAGAAATCATCACTTCAATGGATATGGGAGTTAAAATAATGAATTAAAGAATTATAATTAAGCTTTAATCCAACAACCGAGCAACCTTGAATTGCCACAAAATATTTTCCAAACTTCCAATTTACTAACTGGCACCAGAATAGTAAAGAGGAATTAAGGATAATAAAACCACTACTTAATTGTAACTATGAAATTCAAATAGAATTAAAGCTAGCAAAAGATTATTTGATCCAAGATTCTAAGCCACCTTAGAAAATCACAAAATATTCACTCTAAATTCAATATAATGTGATACCACAACATCATACTTGAAATTAAAGTTATAATCAGTCCAATATCAATTGCCAAGCAATAATTCTAGCAACAATAATTTCCAAGATAAATCCTATCAAACAATAGAAATTGTTCCAATAATTAGAATAACTATCCTAAGACCTAGGAATTGTTAATCAATTATTGGACAAAAAATTAAAGTAACTAAAACTCCCCTTTGAAGACTCAAGTTCATGCCATTTTTTGTTGCAACTTATTGTTTTCTTTTTTTACTTCTTTTTTTTCTTTTTTTCCTTTTCTGCTTTTTTTCCCTCTTTTTTTTTTAGCATGCAAACCCAAGAAGGCAAAGGTATATCATGATATACTTCTCAACCGAAAGACCAAATGTGACTCATGCATAACACCTAATGAAAGGAATGAATGAAATGACAACGAAGGCTCAAAGAGGTGGGCAAAGGTTAATATGAAGTGGCTTGTGTTTAGGTAAAGGGTTTAGAAATGAATGCCCCTATCATCCTCACAAATCAAGGTATAACATAACCTTGAACAAGAATCTAGACAAGTTCTAGAGGTTAACCAAAACTAAGTGAAAATCACACAAGAAAAGAAAGAATATAAGGCTCAAGATCCTTCCGAGAGGCTTTTCTCTAAGATGTTTCCTCCTTAAAGATCAAGCTATGAAACACGGTTAATAACATTGCACCAAAGGTATTCTACTATGCTAATCAATTAAAAACAGAAGTCATTCGAATCAAATGCAATCAAACTAGCCATGTAACATTCACAAGCATTGTGCAAAAAAGAATTTTAAAAGAGATGCCCTAGGATTACAAAAGTCAATTAGCAATAGAGAAGGAATCAAATCGCTCATATAACAGTGCAAAACACCTGGGACATTGAAGACGAGAGACACAACAGCTAGCAACATGCAAGCTGATTCAACTGAGTGGTTAATACAACAATCTGAGAAGTGAATGCCTCCAACTGTGGAATGTGGACTGAAGAGGGATTAGCATGCATCGCATTCACATTTTTAGCTTCTCTAATGCTATACTGCTGATGGTTCAAAGCCATTTTCTTAATAAGCTCCCATGCCTCATCAGCGGTCAGATCAATTAGGGAACCCCCTGAAGCACCATCATCTTGTCTTAACTGTGAGTCTACTATGAATTACTTGACGATAGCCTTGAGAAGGGCAAGTTTGTTGATTTTGCAGGTACTGATGATGAAGGAGCTGTTATACAAACTTTGCCCGTAGTTTCATCTTCGAGTGGTACTGAATTAGGAAGTGGAGGTCATATGAAGAATGATGAGCTTATATCTCCTTCCTCAGATCATTTGGACATACCACTTGCATTAAATGCACTTGACACAAAAGAACTGGTTTCCTCTATTGTGCAACCCCCTGATTTAGAATTGAAGCCCCTTCCCCCTAATTTGAAATATGTCTTTCTTGCTGCTAATTCTAAATTGCTTGTCATTATTTCTAATTCTTTGAATAGTTCTGAAGATATCAGGAAATGAGTCAATAACAATATGAAAAGATTCAACTCCGTGAGTGCCTTCGGGTAACCGGCTAAGGTGGTCAGCTACATGATTCTCTGCCCCGGCTCTATCCATAATCTCAAGGTTAAACTCTTGCAGCAACAAAGCCCATCTCAGCAGTCTAGGTTTAGAGTGAGGCTTCTTAAACAAGTAACGAACTGTTGCATGATATGTAAAAACAACAACTCGAGAGTTTATCAGATATTGTCTAAACTTATCCAAAGAAAAAATGATACAAACAGTTCTTTCTCTGTAGTGGTGTAGTTGACTAGGGCATCATCAAGCGTCTTATAGGCGTATGCTATGACTCTAGAATGTTTCTCCTCCCTTTATCCAAGCATGACACCTACTGCAAAGTTAGAAGCATCACAAGATAACTCAAAATGTGAATTCCAGTCAGGTGCAGTAAGAATAGGAGGTGAAACAAGCATGAATTTCAAAGTGTCAAAAGCATGTTTACACTTGTCATCAAAATTAAATCCAACATCCTTTTTCAACAAGCTAGAGAGAGGCAAGGCAACTTTACTAAAATCCTTAATAAAGCGCCGATAGAAGCCTGCATACCCTAGGAAAGGCCTCCAATCCTTTAAACACGTGGGATAAGGAATTAGAACTTTTACAAAATCTTTTTACTATGAAATAGGAAGTTTTCAAGGTGGTTCTTTCACTATGATTAGAATTGTTTTGAAAGAAAAATCTTTTTACGCTAAGCTCAGTAAAGTTGTAGTTATTAAAGGTGAAATTGCTAGGATAGGTGATCACTTAGGAAGGGGTTGCAGTGGACTACGCCGAGTAAAGGCGGTACTAAGATAAGATCTTCCTAGGACAATAACAGAAGTCAGGAGCTTTCTGAGCCTAGAAAATTATTATAGATGATTTATACAAAACTTCTCTCAAATTACCTTGCTGCCAACTAAGCTCACTAGAAAGAACCAGTCTTTTTCTGTAAAATGACAAGAATATTTATACGTATAATTTAGAGCAGGGAGCTATAGTTTATGCTTTAAAGATACGGAGGCACTAGTTATGTGGAGCGGCTATCAAGCTATACTATGATTATAAGGGTTTTAAGTATTTATAAAGATCGGAAAGAGCTGAACTTGAGATAATGACATGTGACATAATTGCTCAAGGACTACGACTACTGAATAGGTATCATCCAAGTAAATGCAGTTGCCGATATTTTAAAGCAGAAAGATAGCGCGGTGGTTGTGATAATGATATAAGAACAAAAGTTGATATAGAACCTTAGAAATTGGGATATATTGAGTTATTTACAGATATGAAAACATTCAGGTCCTCAGTAATATAGATGATGAGATTAAAGAAGCTCCGAAAGAGGATAAGCTTACTCCAAGTATAGAGACTCAGATGAGTCGAGGAGAAGCTAAAGAAATCAACGAAACCTCTAAGGAAATAATCATATTCAAAAATAGATGTTATATTCCTCCAACGCCTGTTGTGAGACAGAGGATATTAGATAAGACTGAGCCTTACCTCTGTAAAGGTGATAGAGGAGAAGATCATGGAAGGAATCTCTGATAGTCTAGCAACATTTGAGGTTATTAGACATTCTAAGCTAATAGTAAGCTAGGTTATGATCATGCGCTGGACAAAGTATATGTTATCAAAGATACATTAGAATCATTCAGAAGTTCAAAGAGTTACAGAAGCAAAGAGATAGGATAGGTATAGTAATGGAATCCTGCCTAGTAATTCTAATGCTAGAGGTAAATAGAGGTTAAAGGTA
The DNA here is from genome assembly GCA_025593235.1 of Vachellia pachyceras. Classification (NCBI taxonomy): domain Eukaryota; kingdom Viridiplantae; phylum Streptophyta; class Magnoliopsida; order Fabales; family Fabaceae; genus Vachellia; species Vachellia pachyceras. Next base: position 19,425 of record JANTPZ010144024.1, on the reverse strand, counting down.
AGAATAGTTAAAGTACAGTTATGATACAAAAGTGCTATTTTGGGCTATAATTTATGATAGCTAAGTATGAGAATGAGTTGGGTAGATGTTGAATAAATTGTGGTTAATTTTCTAAAGAAACTAGAAAGTAGACCATACCAAAAGTGCTAGAGCTGTTGAAAGGCTTTATGATTATTAAGAGTAAGCCAGATAGACCGTGATAGACACAGTGGCCACAACAGCAGTAGTTTTGGTAACCACAATAGACTTCCCAACTTAAGTCAGCCCAAGTTTAATAGTAATAAAGGCATAGTACTAGAGCGGAGTTTGAGGATACTTCGTAATGAATTATCTGCTAGTATATAGGCTTAAATTCTTATATGATGAAAGATTCCTAGGAGAATAAATTGTAAAATTGAAATGACCATGGATTAATTGGTCAAGGAATCTTAAGAGCTACTAAAGGGAAAGTCAAGTAGCCCATCATAAGGATGCAGATGATGAGAAATAGATGAAGAAGTAATATAACACACCCGAGAACAGTAAAGGCAAATCATGTAGAACTTAAAGATGCCTTAGGCAATGAGACTTGAACTAGTAATATTTCACTATGTTTTCAGGCATCACAAAAAGGCGTAATTCTCAGGCCAAGTATGTAAATGAGAAATGAAGGTCTCAACAGTAAATGCCACTGCTATAAAAGTAAGAAAGTTAAGAAAGGTTCCCTGATTGGGATAAAGTATGTTGTGTTATGATGAGGAGAGGAAGTACCCAATAGAAAGCATACCAGAAAACCTTTTAGCCAAAAACTATCTCTCTAAAGTTTGGGATGGTGATTTTCCTATGCCAACGTCATAGTTAGGCGTATGACAATTAAAGTCACCGCAGTTAGGCGAGCCACTTCCTAATAGATAGGAAGAAAGGTAAATCCTTGATAGACAAGGATATGCAGACTAATTGCCCTAGCACAAGGCAAGGTACTTCCTGATAGATAGGAATACATGGGACTCCAATGGGAAACCATTTTGAGCTTCTCATGTTGTCCCACAAGAGAAAGAAAGCAGTAAAAATAGGGCATATGGAATAGACCATTCCCAATACAAAAAGAGAGAAAGTAAGTTAATAGCAGTCAAGGGCAGAATCCCTTGAATAGTTGGGTACTAAATAAATTAGTAAGATGAACATAATGTAAGTCCTCTCTCGGCAACATCATAGTAATAATCAGAAAAGAAGCAGTAAGGATTGTTAAATCCTGAGATATAGCAGATTGGCATAGAGTAGACACTGAATGAATCGATGCCTAAGAACTCAAGCAGTATAGCAAAAGAGATATGGCATGAGAAATATAAGTTAAGAAGCATTAAAGGAAAAGAGAATGTTCTAGTGAAGTGTAAGAGGAAAAGAGGAGTGAGCAAAGCCTAAGAAGACATGTCGGCTTCTAAGATTAATTATGGAGAATTATCAGACTAGCTACCACTGAGGATAGACGACCTAACCTTAACTTATGCTCGATGGTCTAAAGGTTCCAAAGAGTAAAATGGCTCTAGTAACAGAAGTTCCAGAGATAAGAGGTTATATACCTCCAGAAGAGTAATAGAGCTCTTCAGGTCTGTAGACCCAGTTAAAGCAAGCAGAGAGCCTTTATGGCTCAAAGCCACAAATGTTATGCTGCTCTTTGGGACATGAGAATGAAATAACCAAGGGCTAAGATTAAGATAAGAAGGCATCCTCACGATGGTTAGCTAGTATAGAGAGAGTACCCTTGATTATTTCTATAGATAGCTTACTGTCAATCAGGATAAGCTTACTTTCGATTTCTTAGGCAAGAAAGTAAAGAAAAGAAAGAGCAAATGTAAGTCCTAAATGAGTGGCAATCAGGCCGGTTAAAGAGGAAGATAAGTTGAGAAGTGAAGAATATCAGGAAGCTTCAGAGATTGAAGCTTAAAGCCTCCAATATAATTAAGAGTAGTTGATCAAGAGGCTAGTTAAGTAGCATAAGAACTATGAAAGCACAAAAGAACCAATGGAAGTGAAAAATCTTAAAAAGTTCCCTATTGGAGTGCTGAAGTTCAGAAAAGAATGTTATAACTATACAAAACCTATTACGTGGCTATAGGTATAAGGTAAGGAAGAAAGACAGAGAACCTTAGACATTACATGAACTCACCAAGTAATGAAAGAAGAGACGTAAGGGTGAGTTAAAGGCAAGGACATAGGAAAGTTACAAATAATAAAAGTCAGCAAAGAATGAAGCTGACCAGATGAATGATTATGGAAATCTAAGCAATAAGTAAGATTGCCTTAGAAACTTTATTTTTCAAAAGAAATGATTAGAAAGTAAAGATTGAGAAATTCTAGTAAAGAGAGAAATTGGCATGATTCTGAGACAGTCACACAATGTCTTAGAATATAAAGCTGAAAAGATGTTACAAGTTAGTAATTAATTCATGCCAATAAGAAAAGACGACTGATAAAGTTGAGGTTGAAGATCAAATATCCTTGAGGATATCTCCAATAATGAAGATTAGGTTAGTCTTCAAGGTTAAATAAGCTTAACCAAGGAGATGTATAAAATGTTTAAAGAAGAAAGGATAGTTATTGATTGGTGTTACCCCTAAGCCTGAGTCATGGTGCCAGAAATTTCTTACTTCCTATATGAAAGGAAAGATCTTATAACAGATAATTATAAAAGTATTTTGGCAAGAACTTACGCTAGAAAAGGTATGTAGGAACACAAAAGGAAAGATGACTCAGATGTGTAAATTTCGAGGATGAAATTTATTTTAAGGGGGGAGAAATATAATATCCATACTTTTCTGTAAACTGACATAGAGGCCAAACTAATAGTTATAAGATAAGATAAGGCCCAGAAATAAAAGTACAAAAAAAGGAGATGTCAGTGGACTTAAGAGACCCTGGTCAAATTAGTCCTAAGGCTTTGAAGTTACTAAGAATGTAAGCTAGAGACATAAATATCATTAAGTATAAAGATCAAGGGCAATATGGTCATTTGATAAAAAGGGCTAAACCAGTAATTAAAAGTCAAGTTAGAACACATGGATAGAAAGTAAGGAAAAAGTTGATGATGTTGAGCCGTAAGTCGCAGAATCAGATTTGGCCCGGTGGATGAAAGCTGGTAGGAATAGTAAGGTTAAGCATGCTCGTCCTGGGAGCAATTCAAGGATGGGTGACCCCTTGGGAAGTTGCCCCAGGAATCAGAAACCAAAAGATCAAGGGCCAAAAGGTTAAGGGCAAAATGGGAAGTTAGGAAAAGTTAGACTGTGAAAGGGCATTTTGGTCATTAAGAGAAAGTATAAGGGTATTTTGGTCATTTAACAAAGTCAAAGTCAAATTCAAAAAGTCAAGACCAAAAATCAGAAAAATTCACAGATGCCCAAAGATAGAGCAGAACTCACTGATTACCAGAGATTCAATTGATTATTGAAATTCGGTATAGATGAGGAATTATGGAATTTTACAAATTTGATGATTGACAAATATTTATTTAAGGTATCAGGAGTTCTCTAAGACCAAAAAACCAGAGTCTCTAAAAATTCAGTAGAATTTATAGTATTTTACAAAATTATTGCCCAAAGTACGATTAAGGCGATTTTCCCGAAAATGAGGAAAAAGGCCCGAAAAATCCCCAAAAATATAATTTATTACAAAAATCAATTTGGAACAATTTAGAAGGTATTTTGGGGAAAGAAGAAGGGCTAGAGTATCAATGAAAAATGTAGAAAATTACACGGCCCAAAAAATGATTTATCCTAAGGTTTCGTGTTTTCAGGAGTTTTAGACAGGATAAAGAAATCCTGTTGATTTTGATAAGATCAAGGGACATTTTGAAGATGATGCTTTTAATATATTTAGGAGGGAATTATGGAGATTAAATGAGGAAGAAAACATCTCCAGAAAAGTAGAAAAAGATTTACCGCAATAGAGTTGTGTTTACCGGTAAAAAGTATAATCGGTAGAAGTAACCGAATGGAATTCGGTTTGGTTAATGTAACCAAACCATGACCAGATTTTTCTATCCCCATGATGACATTTTTATAAGCCAATAAGGGAAGGGCAAATGTTAAATATGTGGCTAATTATGTACTCTTGGATTTTACTTAACAATTAAGGTTAAATCTTAGCCTTCCACCTTTTATGAGAAATTTTATAAAAGGTCATTTCCCTCCATTTCCTTCCCATTTGGCAACCTTCTTCTTCTCTCCCAAGGGCTGGAAAAGACACCATTTCTATACCTCCAAAGGAAGAAGAAAAGCTCCCAAAAATTCAATGTAAGAGGAGTTATACCTTATGCTATATATCAAATTCTTCCTCTCAACTTCCTCTACCTTTCTATCGGTTTAGATTTTTGATTTTGGCTCTCTTTTGGTGGCTGGAAAGTTAGGGTTCATGAGAGAAAAAATGAGAAAGAGAGGGATTTAGAGGAAATAAATGGTTGCAAAACACTCTTTGCATGATAAGGAGAAGATTGATGTATATATTGCTTGGGTTTGATGTTTGTATGAATTTTTGGAATCTCAAACCCTAAGGGGAGATGCTGCCCAAATTTTTATTTGATGTGGAAGAGTTAAAATCAAGTTATATCATGCATGAATATGAATTTGGTAACAAGAATAAGATGATAAAAGTGATGAAAGTTGAAAAATTTCATGTTAGTGATTTTGGGGATCTTCTCGGCCAAGTCTGGTTCTTGGGGAAGAAATGTTGTTTTGATGATTTTGATGCTTCCAATGAGTTTAAAATGAGTTTTTGTGTAGGGTAAAAGTGAGCCCAATTTTTAGAAGTATTAGAAAACATTAAAGACAAGTTTGATGTCTTAAGGCTTACATAATTCAAGAGAGAGTTTAAGGGAGATTTACCTTAGTTTTTGTCTTGGAAATGGCTTATAATTGATGGCCATAATGTTGTCAAAAAAAAGATGTGGCATTTTTATGTCCAAAATGTGACACTCCTTAATCTTTACCTTTAGCTTCATTAAATATCTATTTGGAAGCACCTTTAGGCCTTTAGTGACTTAGAGTAACCAAAGAGTGAAAAATAAAATTTTCAAGTTTAAGGTTACTATTCACGTCACTATTCAAAGATTTTTGGGCCAACTTTGAAAATTTATAACTAATTTTAGAAAAATCGAAATTGAGTGCTTCCAGTTTCTATTTGAAGCTTGTAAGTTCCTTTATAAAGGAAAAATACTCATTGAGTCATTAGCTTGTCCAATTGATACAGTTTACTGCGTGAAAAAGTACTGTTCATTTGGTCATTTTTCTAT
>JANTPZ010144024.1:0-12429 GCA_025593235.1 Vachellia pachyceras | reverse complement strand
AAGAGGTGTTACATTGTGTTTGGTATCAGAGCAAAGGTTTAAGATTTGATTTGATTTGTAATGCAAAATGTGCATTATTATTTGTTAAGTTGTGCATTCTTAAATGATATGGTGTGCATTAGTATTCAATATGCAGTGCTTTGTTGTATTAAATGCTTTGTGAATAGTACTTTCATAAAAATGAAAGTTTTCATTTTGGTCCCTTTTGACAATGTAAGATGTTTGAGGCCATTAATTGGTTCCAAATCATCATAATGGAAGCTAAGAGGGATAAATAAGAGGTGTTACATTGTGTTTGGTATCAGAGCAAAGGTTTAAGATTTGATTTGATTTGTAATGCAAAATGTGCATTATTATTTGTTAAGTTGTGCATTCTTAAATGATATGGTGTGCATTAGTATTCAATATGCAATGCTTTGTTGTATTAAATGCTTTGTGAATAGTACTTTCTTAAAAATGAAAGTTTTCATTTTGGTCCCTTTTGACAATGTAAGATGTTTGAGGCCATTAATTGGTTCCAAATCATCATAATGGAAGCTAAGAGGGATAAATAAGAGGTGTTACATCGTCCCACTGCACGACGACCCTCTGCCCACTAGGGAGTTGGTGTACATCCCTCAGTGTGAGCTTATTCGTAACAGTCGCCCCTGTCGGATCTAAAAATTGAATTCATACAATTATTTCATAAAAATAATTATTTAATAATAAATAAATTAAATTAAATAATTATTTATTAATAAAAAATTAAATAAATAATTTAAATAAATAAAAAAATTAAATAAATCATTTTAATTAATAAACAAATTAACTAAATCATTTTAATTATATAATATATTAATTGTTTACTTACTCTGAACGTTGACCTCAAACCCAGTGGATCGACTAGCAGAAGGGCGTCGGTATCCTTGCTCCCTCTCGATGTCTTGGTCCTCAAACATCTCAGCCTCTTGGACTCAGATGTTGATACCCCGGCCTCCTCCTGACCATCCCCATCCTTTAGGAACAAAGGCTCCTTCCCAGGCCTCTGACCACGCTCCTAATCAGCCATCTAAAAAAATTAATTTAAAAAATTAATTAAAATAAAAGAAATAAAATTTTAAAACTAAATCTAAATATCTTAAAAATATAAATATAAATAAATGCATAAAAAATTTAAAACTAACAACTGAATATCTAAAAAACTTTTGCAAAAATCAAAAAATTGCTCTCTGATGTGACATTTCAAAGAGATGAAAGTGACAAAATGAAGGGGAGGGAGGTTTATATAGGCATTAATTTAGCAGCGGTTTCAAACAAACCATTGCTAATTAGCAGCGGTTTTGAGAAAACCGCTACCCCAACCGCTGCAAAATTAGCACGCCTTCTGGGAAATGGCGTTATTTAGTAGCGATTTGTCTGAACCGCTGCTAATTGAGCGAATCTTCATTTTTGCAATGGTTATGTTTGAAAAAACCACTACAAATTGTGATGCAAATCAGTAGCAGTTTTAAAAGCCGCTACAAATGTCGTTGCCACTAAAGAACTTTCGTTTCTGCAACGGTCAACCTTTATTAAAACCACTGCAAAAGTGCAAAATAACTGCAACAAATGTTTGTTTCGTTTTTGTAGCGGTTTAGAACAGCTACTAAATTCATTCCTCAATTTTCGTCGCAAATTAGTAGCGCTTTGATCTGAAACCGCTACAAAGTGCATGATTTAGTAGCAGTTTCTTTAACTGCTACTAATTGACCGTTGCTAAACAGTATTTTTTTTTGTAATGAGACAATAGACATACCCTTCTCATTTTGGACCTTTTTAGAAAATATAGTGAATAATTCAAATGTTTCATTCTTTGAAGCAAGAAATATAGTACAGGTAAATCTTGATAAATCATCAACAATGACTAGAGTATAAAAATTTCCTCATAAACTTTTAACTCTAGATGGACCCATCAAATCCATATGAAGTAGTTCAAGTGGCCTCTTTGTTGAAATTTCTTTCTTTAATTTAAAAGAGGTTTTAGTTTGTTTTCCCAATTGACATGCATCACAAACTAGATCATTTTTAAAACTTAATTTAGGAAGCCCTTGAAACTAATTCATTCTTGATTAACCGGTCAAGCTTATTCATGTTAACATGTGCTAAACGTGTATGCCATAATCGACTCTCATCAGCTTGACTAAATTAACAAGAGTTAGTAAAAGCATTTTCTAAATCAACAGTATAACATTTACCATCCCTTGGTGCCTTGAGTTGGATGGTTAACTTCTCCTTGTTGATGGGAAGATCCTTCTTATTGATGATGAAGCATTCTTGAGAATCAAAGATCACCCAATTGTCCTTATCAGCACTTTGACTCACGCTTAGTAGATTGTGGCACAACCCTTTCACGTGATAGACATCCTTCACCAGAGCTCCATTCACATTGTTGACTATACTAACACCAACAATTCTGTGAGTTTGGTTGCCTCCAAAACTTACTTTACCTCCTTCTTTTGCTTTGAGGCTGATAAACTTATTTTTGCCACCTGCCATGTATCTAGAGCATCCACTATCGATGTACCACTTGCTTGACTTAGATGCTCAAAGACAAACTTACAAAATAATCATTTAATTATCTTAGGTACCCAAGTCTTATTGGGTCCTTTTGGGTTAGCACTTGGCACCTTTGAAACATAAGTTCCCTTAGGTACCCACTTATAAGTTCCTAGGGCTTTCTTCTTCCTAAAATGACATGATCTTGTTCTATGCTCCCTTCTGTTAAAATAACTACAGAATGAAAACAGTTCAGATGCATGCACAGATCTTTGGAATAATTTAAATAATGTTTGTTGCCATTTTTCTTCTGTCCCTTTTGAAAATCGTTTGTAGGATCATAACCTATGCCACTTTTATCATTTCTAACTCTTTGGTTATTCAAAATTACGTGTAACATTTCACTACCCTTTATGAATTTTGCAAGAGATTTTGTTAATCTGTCATTTTTAATTCTCAAAGTTTCACATTTAGAGAAAATAGGTGCAGTGAAAGCATCAACAAATGGTTTTTCAATTGGTTTTTCCAATTCTTTAACTTTCTTTATGAGAAAAGATAATTTTTGGCAAATTTTAATAATTCAACATGCATTTCATCATATTGAGCTCGCAGTTCATCATAGCTGGGTTCGTCGAGTATTACCTCCTCTGTTTCTGAATCTTCTTAGGCCACCAGATAAAGATTCGCTTCTTCTTTTGCCTCACTTTCTTCATCAGATGAACTGTCACCCCAAATGTCTGGCACATACGCCTTCTTCTTTTTTGTTGATGCCATATTTTGATTATAACAAAATGATTTTAGGAATTATAAAGCTTAAATTGTTGATGATTAAGTGTTCTTGGTAAAACACTCGATTTCTGTGATCAAGTCATCGAGTTTGTGTGACAGTATTGAGGACACTCGAGCACTGTGCTTTAAAACTGAGTATCAAGCTTTTTCATGAGTTAAAAATCAATACTTTCAGACAACACTTGAGTTTTCGTTGAAAGTGTTGATAATACTCGAGTTCTGAACTGTAATACTCAAGTATTGTGAGTTAAAACGTTTTTGAGAATCAACACTTTGAGTGGAAAATCGAGTATTAAGTGAAAGTGTTACAAAAACCTGCGTAATTTTTTTGAAACATTCGAGTATTGGTGTTCAAATGTGTTATGGCAGAATACTTTCATGTGAAACTCGAGTATTGGTGTTGAAGTATTGACAACACTCGAGTACTGTGTTGTAATACTCGAGTATCGTGACTTGTTTTCAAAAGAATACTCAACACTCGAAGCATAATACTCGAGTTACAGGTGGAAGTATTGATAACACTCGAGTATTGGGTTTGAATACTCGAGTATATAGCCAAAACACCTTAACTCGAAGCAAAACACTTGAGTTGTGGAAGAAGTGTTGCCAACACTCGAGTGTTAGCTTTCAACACTCGAGTATCGGGCAAATTTTCAAACGTGGCACAACACTTCAAGCACAACACTCAAGTATTAGGTAAAAGTGTTGACAACACTCGAGTATTGATTTTTGAATACTCGAGTATCGAGCATCATTTCTTCAAAAACACAACACTTTCATCAAAACACTGGAACAATGCAGAAAAGCTACAACACTTGAGTATATGGTTCAAACACTCGAGTGTTATGACATTTCAAATGTTTTCACTTCAAATTTTCCTCTGAACACTCGAGTAGTAGCTGAAAGTATTCCTAACACTCGAGTACAAGAATTTCAACACTCGAATATTTGCACTGAATTTCAAAAACTTCTACAACACTCTCAGCAAACACTCGAGTAACTTGAATAATGTTGTGAACACTCAAGTATTGTCTCAAAACACTTGAGTAATGATCTACAAAGTTTCAAAATTTCAAATTTATACTGGTTTCATTGTCTAACACTCGAGTATTGTAAAAAGAAACTCAAGTATGCTTTCTCTGACACACCTCTGTCATGACAACTAAGCCTAGTCTTCCCCGAAACTTTCCTATTTCATGTCTATTTTTTTAAAACGTTACATGCCCTCATAAATGCCTTGCAGAACATTCATTAAATAGGTCAGGCAGTCCGAGGAATGAAGATGAGCAATTAATGAACTTCAGCACGACAGTTGAACCACAACATTAATGAAGCATTTATGGCGTTCAACAACCATAGCCGATGAGAGTAACAGACACAAGCTTCTCTCTAACAGATATTCAAATCTAAGTAACGGATATATGCTTATTACTCTTCTATAAAAGGAGGAAGCTTTAAAGACAAAAAAAATAACAACGACTAAATTTATTATAAGTCATTACTGCGTGAACTACCTTCTACCATTACATTGATTATTCCTGAAAGCTTCATTGATTGCATAATCCACTCTTCAAGAGAGTTGGTATCATTCAATTCCTTTGTAAATCTGAGAGATATTCAAGGTTGAGACTTTGAATTTGTTAGGTTGAGATTTGTTTAGAAAAAAGTGTGAGACTCTATTTCAGTGCGTATTATGAGGGGGATTGAGAATCTCCATTGTAAAGGCTGGTGAGCCTGATTTGGTGGTGATTAGTGGATTACAAAGCTCAGAGGCACTCTAAAGACTGGACGTAGGTCAGAGGGACCAAACCAGGATAAATCTCCTTGGTCATCTTTCCTTTCTCTCTCAATGACATTGTTCTTATTTTTGTGTTTTAAATTTTAAATTTTAAAGTGACCAATTCACCCCCTCTTGGTCAAATCCTACACTAACATTTTTGAAGGATTTGAACTTCTTTTTCTCCTTCTCCTTTTCTTTGTTCTGGTTGGCAAGATGTGGGCAATCAGCACGAACATGACCCGGTTTGTTACATTCATGGCAAACTACTTTGTTGGAACCTCCTTTTTGTGGTCTTCAGAAGTTTGATCTCTTATGTACATTCGCCTAAATTTACGGACAACCATTGGTAGTTCTTCATCTTCTACATCTTCTTCCTCTGGTTTAGGCTCTCTTTCCTTTTCTTTCACTATTTTGAGGGCAAGTCCCTTTTTCTTCTTTTCTTCAATGTTTGATAGCTCTTTCTTAAACTTGTGCTTGCTCTTGTATTCAGCAAGACTTCCAAACAGTGTTGCCACCGAGGTCATTGACTCTCCTCGTGACTGTTCAATGGCTATCACTTGTGCCTCCCACTTGTTTGACAGCACGTTGAGAATCTTTCTCACTGGAAGTGTTGATCGTATGTTTTTCTGAGAGCGGCCAACTTGTTGATGAGATGTGTGTGATGCATTTGAAATTTAACAATCGTCTCCTCATCCTTCATTATGAGTAAATCATACTCAGTGGATAGCATGAAGACTATGCTCTCTTTCACTGCTTATGTGCCTTCGTAGGTGATTTCTAATGCTTCCCACATGTGTTTTGCGGAAGGTATAGTGCATACATTGAAGAAGTCATCTTCATTTAAAGCTTCTTGTAGCATTAAAACAGCTTTTTGTTCAACAACATCTCTTCTTATCTTCTTCATAGAACTCTGCTTTAGTCTTAGGAACCAGCAGATCTTTGTCATTTTTCATTGGCATGATGTTTCCTGTTTCAAAAATATCCCATAAATCAAGTCAGTAGCCAGAATGAAGTTTTGGAATTTTATTTTCCAGAATGAAAATTTATGGCTGTTCAACAATGATGGTCTGGTGATTGATGCTCCGTCGGTATAACGTGTTTGCCAAATCCTGCCATAGATCTCTCTTAAACCTATTAAGTTCTTTTAATAAGAGACCTTCTCTAATACCAAATGTTTGTGTAAGATTTGACTAAGAGAGGCAGTGAATTGGTCAGTTTTTAAAATTACAAACTTAATCGCTGAAATTAAACGAAGTCACCGATGAAAGCAGAGAGAAGATGACATAGTAGATTTATCCTGGTTCGATCCTCCTGACCTACATCTAGTCCTCAGAGCTCCCTTGAGATTTTCAATCCACTAACCAACAACAAACAAGGTGCACCCAACCTTTACAATGGAGATTCACACTCCCCCTTACAACAGCCACTAAAACAGAGTCTATCGTGCTCAGTTTTCGGACTCAAATTCAAGGTCCCAACCTTGAATATCTCACAAGAATACAACAAGGATTGACTGGATAAACTCTCTTGTAAGAGTGGATAGTCAAATACTGAAGCTCTCAGAAAATGATTTACAAGATGACAAAAGGACAGTTGTAGATAGTAATGGCTTAATCAAGTTCGTTCGACTTCTCCCTTCTGTCTTTAAGTCTTCTCCATTTATATTCGAAACAACATTCATTAGCCGTTACTTTATAGTCGAAATAGCCACTAGAGAGAAGATTGTATCCGTTACTCACTAAAGCTTCGTTAGTTCGTTTATCATAAATGCTTCATTCAATGCATTCAACAGCAATGGTGTAAGTCATAAATGCTCGTCTTCATTCCCAGACGACCTGGGTTGTTCCATGAAAGAGCTAAAGAGCATTTATGAGCCAGATAATATTCAAAATGTCCCAGCACAAAAATGGAAAGCTCTGGTACTCGCTATGCATAGCTGTGTCAGAAGCCATGAGAATAGAGAACTCAAGTTCTAATATGTTGAGTTTAACACCATGTAGTGAAACTTTCATTTGAACTTGAGTTTGCAGTGGAAGTTCTGAAGTATAGTTGAGAAACTTTTATTTAAAACTTGAAATTTTGATATCAAGTTTTGAAGTCCAATTGTAAAACTTCAAGTTATGGAAATGAGGGCTCGAGTTCTACAACTTGTGAAAAACTGTTCAGTTGATAAGGTCCTCGAGACTCAAGTTCTAAATCTCAGGAACTCGAGTTCTGAAAAACTTCCAGTGAGGACTCAAGTTTGAACATCGAGTTTTTGAACTGATAAAATTTTGTAAGACATAGAACTCGAGCTTGAAAAACAGAGGACTCGAGTTCTGTGAAAACTTCCAGTCAGAACTCCCAGTTTTCAATTCAAGTTTTGAGAGACAATTGTGAAACTCGAGTTCTGAAATCCTGGAACTCGAGTTTTGTGAAACTTCAATCCAAAACTTCCAGTTTTCATTGCCAATTCTGCAAAACTCGAGTTTTGTGAAAATGGAACTCAAGTTCTATAACGTGATGTGAAAACTTAAAGTTGAAACCTTAAGTTTTGACTTCCAATTTTATACGCATGTTATGGAACTTCAAGTTTGGAAAACTTAGGACTCGAGTTCTTGAACTTGATCATAAAATTTCTTTTCAAAACTTCTAGTTTCAATATCTGGTTTTGAAAAATAGTTATAGAACTTGAGTTTGCAAAACCTAAGACTCGAGTTTCAAAACTTCTTCTGACAAGTTCAGCACAGTTTCAGAAATGTCAAACCAGACTCCAAATCCTACCATATCTTGGGTGTTTGTTATCATCAAAACAAGATATCAACATTTAGCTAGCTCCTAATGTAGCTCTAGCAGTTCTTTTTTGTTTCCGATACTTTCATCATTTTGCTTGGTCCTTGGTGTGACCCTTCCTTATGCCGGGAACGTGTTGGTGTAGCGCCAGTTTATTCATGGGCTTCATCAATTTGTGGCTTCATTTTGGATCCTAGTTGCTTCTGATTTGTTGGTATGGGTTATGAGTTTTGAGGACATTACTTCCTTGATGACCGGGTTCCTCGTTCGGTTGCTTGTTCTAGTTGTGCATCTCTTTTTTATGTTCACTGTCATTTAGGTCATTTATTTTTGGTATCCTTGAAGAGGATTTATCCTCAATTCAATCATTTATCATCATTAGATGTGATTCGTGTCAGTTTGCCAAACATCATCGTGTCTATTTGATGTCTAGAGTCAATGAACAGGTTACATCCCCCTTTGAGTAGGTTCGTTATGATGTTTGGAGTTATTGTCCTATTAAATCCAAAACAGGTCGACTACCTTTGTAACAAGTTGGGCTTGATTAATATCTAGACTCCAATTTGAGGGGAAGTGTTGAAATATATTAGTGATTTAGTTATATCTACATTATTAGGGATACGGTTAAGATTATGAATATATCTCTAATGTATAAATTAATACCCTTTGTGAGTACATCAATAATAAAGTTTTTCAGATTCCTTCTATGATCTAACAAAGGTAATTAACATTACAAAATGTAACTCCACTTACATAAGTTAAACCAAACATCTGAATAAGACATATGCATCATAATTACATATAATCTCCTTTTTAGGCAGTGGAACCAAATGGACCGTAATTTTCATGGAAATGATTAATTAAGCTTAATAAAGAAAGCAAATATTTGTCATCACTGTCTATAAAACAGTACATAGTAATGTTTTTGTCTCTTATTGTAAGCTGTATCGGATCCCTTTGAGAGGTCACAAATTCATATCAAAATATAAAGTTAAGCAGTAAATTTGTTCTAAAAATTTTCATTCAAATGCAATGATCCCTTGAATTTTTTTTTTGAGGACCAATGTTACTTCATAAACATGAGAACATAGCAATAACATCTCAGTATTAGCAACCCAAACAGCCAAAAGTTAGTTGAACCCATAATTAACAACCCAAACTGCAGTCCGATTAGCCTTCAGAGATGTACCTAAATCAGAGTTTCCCGAAATCTGCTCATGAGTTTGAACACTGTAGGCTTCACCGGCGAACCTGCTGTCAGAAACGTGTTTTTCTGCTCATGATTTTCCCGAAGTCAGCCATTTTCTGAAGTTGTGGAGTAAGCTATTTGAGGTTCTTAGTGAGACTTTCCGATGGGCGAATGATTTAACCAAGGAAGATTAGTGACCACTAAAAATCTCGCAAAATGAGGACAAGGACCTTAAAAATTTCTAGTGTGAAAAGGAATTATTGATAACGAGGAGAGGATACACATATGAATGTGTGCCATTTAAGGCTTGTTTGGAAGCTATTTTAAAAATAGCTTTTACAGATTCTGAGGTAAAACCTAAGTTTTGAAGAATAGATTTTAGAAAATAACTTTTACAGATTCCGAGGCAAAACCTAGGTTTTGAAAAGTGATTTATGTTTGAAAAGTTATTAGCTTTTACGAATTCTGAAGCAAAAAGTATGTAGGAAAAAAGAAAAAGTTGGAAAGAGAAAGAAGGGAAAAGTGGGAAAGAGGAAATAGAAAGAAGGATAAAAGTAAGAAAGATGAAAGGGGAAAAAGAGGAAAAAGTATGAAAGAAAAAATCTAGATTTTGAAACCTAGATTTTAAAATGAGGTTTTGCAATCAAATTAGCTTTTTGAAAATTTTTTGTGCTTAGAAAAAATCAAGATTTTGGCTCAAAATCTAAGTTTTGTGACCAAACCTAAATTCTGAGAATAACTTACAAACAAACCCTTAATGAGATTCACATCATTTTACATAATTTCTTACAAAAAATCACTTCCCAACATCTATCCAAACGGTTTCTCCATTTTTAAAAAAATCATTTTTTCACTGCTAATCCAAACATAAATCACGTTACACTTTTAACTTATACTCAGAAATCCTCTTCCAAAATAACTTCCGCTAAAACATCACTTTTTCCGCTGCTAATTAAACACGGGAACAATGTTAATGTGAGGTACTCATATGACATACACCTCGTTTTCCTTCAAATTAGACTTTCCAGTCAGATTTCTAAGTAGGCAAAACTTTTTAGAAGAAATACTTGTATCCCTCATCTTCCCTCTCTCCCCAAGCTGCAGACAGCTTCTCCACTATCTGTTTCCAGACTTGTTTACACTTCATGACTATTGTCATTCTATCATTTCAAGTACCTTTCGATAGTCCCTTTGCATATCCAATAAAATCGGAACGGATGATTTTAAAAAAAAAAACCCCTTTTAAAGACTCGTTTTAAAAATAATTCCGTACATATACTTCCGCGAAACCCACGGACATAAGAACTCTGGTTTTCCTGGGGTTGAACATCTTGATAGGCATCATCACATTAACTTAGCATTGACATTAAATTTTTAAGTAAAACATCGACACTAAATTTTTAAGAACAACAGAAATGCCAACTGGGCTTGAAGACAATGCCCAACTTCTTGCAGCTCACTATTCAGAACCAAACTTCAGACAGGACAAGAAATCACTGCTTCGCCTACAAAGAGAATCCACAAGATTCTTCACATTGTTAGTGGCTAAACTACAGGCAACGCCCAACAAACATAGCTCTACTATGACCTGCATACAACACCGAATATGAAACATTGGTCAAGTCCAAAGTTTCAAAACATTAATCCATTCAGAAAAAAGAAAACCAATGCTCATCATTTGAAAGGTCAAAAGAGAATCACTTGATCAACACTGCAACCGACAGGAAAAAGATTTATCCATTATGAAAGAAGCAGATTTGTATGGAAGTGGGCTGAATCAAATGGCATAGTATTATAATGCTAGCTTTGTATTATCACGCACAGTAATTCAAGGAAAAGACAGGACTAGCTTTTACTCTGTCAATTCCTCCATTTTGCTCCCAGTTCTGACCTATCCCAAAATCAGGGAAAATAAACCAATTTAAAAGGTTTCTTATAATTGGTTTCAACCAGCAGGAGGCTTTGTGTAAGCAATAGAGTGTTCAAATTGAACGCATGTGTAGATGAGAGATACACAGCAAGTCAGGAATCTTGCGTCAAAGGTTAACCAGGTTTGGGCTCAAATGATAGACAATATTACCAAATTTGCATTTGAACTGGTAACGCTAATCAACCAAAATAAGTTAGTCTATATATCATACCAAAAAATTAATTTTAGTGAAACTTCCCATAGCACAAGTCAAATTTGTCACATTTTGACACTTATCTAGGTCAAGCCTAGGAAAGGCCAGCCACGATCTTTACATGGAACATAGCACAAGTCAAATATGAGTGTCGAATAGTTGGAGGCCATAGTTCAAGCATTAACCTCAGAAAACAGAGGCCTACTACCATGTGGTACACCTTCACCTTAAAATGCCTTGTCTAAAGTGTAAAGAATAACACTCATCTCCAGGTAACAATTTCATTACTAAAAATATAAAAGGTTCTTGTTACCCCAAAAATATATATAAATGGTGCTATAGAAAGGCTTGAAAATTCACAAAAATGGGATATATCACACCTTTTGGTTGATCATCTTTCAAATAATTTTGTTCCGTACTTCCTCAAGCTTTTTCAGAATCTCTCCAGGGGTTCTGTCTAATTCATCAGCAATCTTTCTCTGCAAGTCCATGGGCAATGTTGGGAATTGCTCACACAGATCTCCATCAATCACATCCTACATCATCACGTAGACATCCCAGAACATTATCACAATTATTGCATTGAACAAGCTAAAGAATCTTCAGTCTATAGCATCAGTAGACACAAACAATAGCATCCAGCAGTATCATCATGAAGGGCCATCAAGATACAAAGTGGGAAACTTTCCAAATCCAAAACATACTTACACATAGTGTACCCATTTAAAAACGTGGTAGAGAAGTACTTTTACGCAAGTCGAGGTAAATATGTGGAGGAAATTATCTAATTTTGCGGAAAAACACTGTTGAACATGTGTTTGACTTTTGAAAACATTGTTCCAAACAAGACCAGTATTATGTAAACTATGATAAAGGTTCCAAGAATAATATAAGGTCACAAAACTTACCTTAACAGGAAAATAAGCAGATCTATAAGCCATGTGATCTCTACCACACAAAGGTGGATGATCCTGCCTCAAATGCATCTCCAAATGAGAAAAGAAATCAACATCATCACGGGAAGTAAAAGCATGCAATGCCCCTATACTTCCCATAACTGTTCCATATATGATGCTCTCTCCACCCCCTGGTATAAGAGATGCTTTCTGCAAACATGTAACCGCATCACCAACATGAAATTGTACAATTTCTTCCACCTTATTGGGAGCTCCATTCAGCTTTCCCTGCTCCCACTTAATTCTCCCACCAGTAGGGTCTTCCTCTATCTCATCTGAAACATCTTGTGGTAAGCGGGCAAAATA
>JANTPZ010144021.1:0-20738 GCA_025593235.1 Vachellia pachyceras | reverse complement strand
TTCCCTCTGTGCAGGAGTTATTAAGAAAAATTAATTTAATGTTAAATATAAAAACTCAATTTATTTTATCTCACAAATTCACAATTTTTCAAAATTCTATCTATTATAGTACATGTTAGGATAATTTTTATTAATAGTAATTTTGAAACAGATTATTTAAAATGATACTTTTAATTTGTTATAAAAATAAAGAATACATAAATGGCTGAGATAGACAAAAGTTGGAAAGCAAAATAAGGAGAGGCTATCATTAATTCGTCTCTATTGTCTCAAATATGTGTACACCAAATTTATTTCTAGAATATCAACATGCATGGGATAGTAATCTAAAGAGTTATAAATATAATATGGGAATTAAACAATATAATTACACAATCTCATGTTACAATATATAAATGCTAGAAACCCTTTAATTTAGATGTTACAAGTTACAATACCATTTAGAGCTTGTTTGGATGTGATGTTGAAAATAGCTTTTACAGATTTTGAAGTAAAACCTAAGTTTTTGAGAATAGATTCTGGAAAATAACTTTTACAGATTTCGAGGCAAAACTTAGATTTTGAAAAGTGATTTATGTTTGGGAAGTTATTAGCTTTTACGGATTCCGAGGCAAAAAAGTGGGTAGGAAAGAGGAAAGTAGGAAAGAGAAAGAAAGAAAAAATAGGAAAGAGAAAAAAGTATGAAAGAGAAAACTTAGGTTTCAAACTGAGGTTTTGTAACCAAAATAGCTTTTGAGAAAAAAAATTTTGCTTAGAAAAAACCTCGATTTTGAGGTAAAATCTAGGTTTTGAAACTAAACCTAGGTTCTAGAATTGGTTGCCAAACAAGCCCTGGGATATAAAGTAAAAAGCCTTATTCTTGAAAGAGTCAAAACCCCTCATTTTCTTTATTGTCCTCCTATCTTTATTTTCTCTAATTTTGACCCTTCTTTTTATCATATGACATTAAATAATCCACTTACCACTACTTTGTTGTTTAGTGGGTAAAAAAGAAGAAATTGTGATAAAGTGATGGTAATTGGACTATTTGAACTTCTTGATAAAATGGAAGGTAGAAAATAACAGTAAGAAGACAATAGAGAAAAAGAGAGGCTCTACGCCAATTCTTGAATGGTACGGGCATCCGCATATTACAAATTTCATAGCAATTTAAGAACTATATTAAATATTGTAATTACTATAAAATTACACCAAGGATAAAAAATATATACACAAGTTTTTTTTCAGACAAATAGGATAACATCATTCCATCATTAGATACATAAGAAGGGTCAAGCAGTGTTTAGCATCTTAATGATATTTTTTGAAGTTTAAAACAATATATCATAATATAACTAACTTAGAATGATGCTTTAAGTTTAGTTTAAACAAGAATATAAACGGAATGTCTAAAAGTTGCCAGCCAAATGGGTAACCAAATGCAAAGAAATAAAGATATGAAGCAAAATAATGAACCAATCCCTTCACGTTTCATGATCGTGAGAACGAGCAAGTGAGAGAGTGGGATGATGTCGACATTTGATATTTTGTCCAAATGTTATTCAATATTCAAATTTGGGCATTTCACACAATTCACCACCCAGTTAGTCACACTCATGCTAAAGTTAAGTGGAAAATGAGGCAGATAATTAATTTACATACAAATCTACAAATGAATTGAGTCTAATTGAAAAGGATAGTTGTTTATAATATGGTGAATTAAGATTCAAAATCTGCTGAGAGATGCGCTAACATTTAATGCCGATGGTACCTCAAATATGACTGTTTACAATAGAGAATACATGTACTTAACAAAAAAATTTAAAAAATTTAATAAATAGTTTAGTTGTTTGTAAAAAATTGGGAAATCCCAATTAAATCTAGTTAAAATATCAAAATCTAGATTTTGTACTTCTATTTTAACAAATCTCTAATAAGGTTGATAGATTTTTTTAACGTTGTTAAAAGATCAAATTACTCCTCATAGTCAATAAGAAAAATTGAAGATAAACCCTACATAAAAATCAAAATTGAACATCTTTAAATAAATGTTTGTGTTAAATTCAATCTTTATTTTATTATGAATATATAAAACTCAAAATTATAGCAATCAAAAATGAAGTTTGGCCAAAAAAAAACAGCAATAAAAAATGAAGAACTTGCGCACCGGGTAGTCACATTTAATTATGAGTTTTACATGTTTACCTTCCATTTTTCTTTTGAACTAAGGGGCATTTTGGTTTTTAAACTAAATTAAAAAAATCCATCATAATGCATCTTGGCCTTATTAACGATTTGTTAAAATCAGAAACTTGAATATGAATTTTGATACATTTCAATTGGATTTAATCGGATTCTCCCTAAAAATTTACCTTAATTTTTAAATCATTCTAAATAGAATATCTGAACTCATTTTGTGTTCTTAAATTACATTTTTTTCCAAAACAATCTCTATTAATCGCATATATTAAAAAAAAGTGTTTCAAGGGTAGTTTCACATTGAATAATTAAATATAATATTTTAATAAAATTAGCACATATTTTTCAAGTGAAGGATTGTGGCGCATGGTAACGACTTCTTTTTTTTTTAATTACAACGGTAAACTAAATTTGAAAAAGAAAGAAAAAGAAAAACTATTAGTTAAATTGGGGGTTAGATCCCCTCATAAAAATTGATTAATTATACAATACTACAGGGGATAGTTTTTACTACTGAAATTCATGTCCTTTTTTAAAAAAAGGGAGTAAAAAATAAAGGCGGTAGCATTTTTATAATTATAACAAATGATTAGACGCCCTTTTGGCGCCCTGTCGTGAGAGAGGGCGCCATAGGGCGTCATATGGCGCCCTATCCGCAGGAGAGGGCGCCATCTGAGGATAGGGCGCAATAAGGGCACCCTATTAAATTTCCCTTCCCCCCATTTTTACATTCACTCGGTCCCCACCCATCTTTATTCACAGCGGTCCCCCAAACCCCACCTCTCCCCACGCCGCAAGCCCCCCCGTCCCCCCAAACCGTCCTCGTCGTCATCTGTCGCCGTTGCACGTCGTCGCCTGTCGCACGCCATTGCCCGCATTCGTCCCTCGCATGCCGTCGCACTTGGAAAGACAGAATGCAAGCCGTCGCCTGTCGCCCGCCTGTCGCATTCGCCCGTCGCCCGCCTGTCACATTCGCCCATCGCCCATCGTTTCGCCCGTCGCACATTGTGGTAGGCAACTTTCTTCCTTTCTCTTCAATTTTTTCTAATTTCTAAGTGATGATGTCCAAAGATTTGCATTAAAGTTAAAGCCTTAATGTATAATCTTTCTGAGGTGCATAAGAGTTTTATGTTCAAAGTAGTGTTGCATGGAAAACATCGTCGGTAAAATTGGTTTTCAAGGCTAAAAGGATGGAAAGAAAAAGAAAAGATGGATTTCACTTTTGTTTTGTTCTCCTTTTCTTTTCAATGATAAAGTGGTGGGAGAGAGATTGAGATACAATTATATATATGCTGGACAAGATATACAATGCTTACATTAAAGAGTGTGTTCCCACATGAATGAATATAAAAAGCTTAAACATCATATTCTAGTTCAACTACTATACATAGAAATACGTACGTGTAAGTTAGATTAAGTTTCAATTCACTTCTCTTCTAAATTTGGAAGTATTCCACCAGTAATTCACATCAAGGTGGCATTATAATACAAAAGTGAGATATGAAAGTATCTTATTTTGAGAAGTATTATTCAAGGCATGCAAGCTAAGTGTTTTTCTCATGGTAATTAACACTTTATTTGATGAATGAGTTCCTTGATAAGATTTATAGTTTATACAAAACACATTATCCCGTATTGAAGACGATTTTGTTCTAGATATTATTTTGAAATGAAAGAAAATTAATTTATTAGAATAATTAAAAAAGAAAAATTTTAGTTATTATTATGAAATGTTATTTATTGCATATTATGTGAATAACTGCGATTAAAAAGGCCATTTCTTCAAAAGAATTGCAATTTCTTTTATTTCATTCAATTGTTTCATTTTAGTTCTCAGATTTATCATTTTCCTAAATTAATTTATCGAATTTATTAACTAAATTATAATCTAATTTTATGATATAATATTTTTAAGGAGATGAAATCACATTTGTATGTTAAAATTAGCTAATACTTTTATCAATGTTTTTATCCTCAAAATTATCACAAGTAGCTAAAATAAATTATATATAAGTGTGTGGTATTTAATAAGATTCATATCCATTTACGTAATTTGCCAAAAAAATCACTTTTCCAAAGTTTATCTTTTTAAATTATATCCTTTTACGTTTCATATCCATCTACCATGTTTTCTTATTTCATATGAAAGTCATAACTTTATGATTTGTCTTTTTAAATTTGAATGTATACAATATCTTAGGGTTTAATAAATGGATCGTAGTTGGATGAATGCGTTATGAACAAGTGATGAATATGAGAATGGTGTGGAAGAGTTTATTGAATTTGCTAAAAGAAATGTGACTAGCAAAAATGGGATGTATTTTTGCCCCTGTGTCAAGTGTATGAATGGGATTAGGCAAAATATTGATGGCATTAGGGATCACCTAATTTGTGAGGGAATAAGTCTCCAGTACACAAAGTAGATATGGCATGGTGAAAATCGAAATGCATATGCAGCCCACGAAAGAGATTCTGCGGATGCAGTAGATGAAGATATAATGGAAAGAATGATTCACGATGTTGAGGTAGAATCTTATGCCCAAGCGTCTGTATATGAAAGCATGCGGAGTGATGTAGAGACACCGTTGTACCCTGGGAGTAAGCATACACGCTTGACGGGTACATTGCATTTGATGAACTTGAAGGCATATTGTGGGTAATTCGACAATAGTTTCACATTGTTGCTGCAGTTGTTGGGTGATATGCTTACAGAGAACAATGTAATTCCAAATCGTATGAATGAAGCCAAGAAAATCTTATCTACGATGGGCATGGAGTACAAGAAGATGCATGCGTATCCTAATGACTGTATACTATACAGAAATGGGTATGAAGACCTTAGTGAGTGTCAGAAATGTAAAACTGCACGATACAAGGTGAGGAAAGTTGGTGATCGTGGTGATAAAATAGCTAAAAGGCAACCTTTGAAGGTACTGTGGTATCTTCCAAGAGTACCACGGTTTAAGCGTTTATTTGCCAATGCAACAAAAGCACAGAAGCTAAGATGGCATTGTGATGAAAGAATATCTGATGGAAGGTATCTTTGACACCCGGCTGACTCTCCACAGTGGAAGAAAATTGATGAAATGTTTCCGCAATTCGGTAGTGAGCCAAGAAACCTTCGGCTTGGGCTTTGTACAGATGGGATCAATCCGTTTAGTAGTACACATAGTGTGTGGCCGGTACTTATGGTGATATACAACCTGACTCCCTGGTTGTGCATGAAACGTAATTATATGATGCTTACTATGATGATTTCTGGACTGAAACAGCCGAGGAACGATATCGATGTTTACTTGGTACCTTTGATTGAAGACTTAAAGAAGCTGTGGGAGGAAGGCGTTGATGTGTTTGATGCATACAGGCAGGAGTCATTTAAGTTACATGCGATGATCTTCACAACGATAAATGACTTTCCTGGGTACGGTAACTTGTCAGGATACAGTGTCAAGGGGCATAAAGCATGTTCGATATGTGAAGCAGACACACACTTCTATCAACTTAAGCATGGGAGAAAAACTGTCTACCTTGGTCATAGGAGGTTTCTTCCTCAGTTTCACCCCTATCGTAGGTTAAGAAAGAGTTTTAACGGCTTTCTGGAGAATGAAATGGCTCCAAAAGCTTTAACCGGAAAGGAAGTGTATCTTCGGATAGAGAATGTCAACGTTATCTTCAGAAAGAATCAGAAAAGTGCCAACGAGAAGAGTGTATGGAAGAAGCGGTCAATTTTTTTTTTATTTTCCATATTGGCGTGCTCTTGATGTAAGGCACAATATTGATGTAATGCATACGGAGAAGAACATTTGTGATAGCCTTATCGGGACGCTATTGCAAGTACTCGAGGATTCCGAAGCAAGTGGAAAAAAAATTACCTCGCTCACGTGACTGTGATTCTTCTTTACGGGTGATCGCAAACAGCCCTGGACTGCTTATCAATTGCAAGGTAGGGACGGAGTGAGAGAGATGACGACGAGCTTCACCATGTGAGAGAGACACACAACGCCGATGGACAAGGAGTCAAGTCACAGGAGATCACGAACGGAGAGACGATAGGGCAGAAGAAATGAAGAACACGAGGTGTTTTGAGCGAGTCAAACGAATTTGGAGCAAAAGAAGTGAACAACACGAGCAGATTTCTGGAGAAATTTATACATGGTTGCCACGTATGAGCATTCCTACAACGTGCAACAGAAAATATTCTAATAGAAAGATTCTAATTGATGCAAATACACCACTAGCACCCTCATTACAAATCAATATATACAATAATACAACTCCACCGGTTACTGTTCACAAGCAATTTTTGGCCAAAAAAAATCCTCCCCAAACAAATTCAAATTTCAAAATCCAGCCGTATATTTCCATTCTCCTTTTCTCATTCTCGTTATCGTGCTTTCCTCAGCCTCTCTTCTCTCTCAGTCTCTCTTCCTCAGCTCTCACCCACAGCACTCTCTATGCCCTCGACGGAGAAACCTACGCAGAAATCTGTGAGAGCGAGTAAAGACTAATTTCCTTTTTGCGAGTAGGGATTGGGTGAAGTATCGGAGTCGAAGTAAACGAGCCATCTGACTAGATTCCGTGAAGTGGAAGAAGAGTACAACAGTCGAAAGTTTCTTCCCTACCCCTTCGTTCAAAGCTTTCGTGGTGAGTTATTCTCCTTCTTGTCTTTTGAGCCAGAATCGCTCGTCAATGCCTTCTTGTCTTTTGGCTTGGTTTCTGATTATCCGCGCTCCATTTCGGTTAGAAGATATTTTCCCTCTTCGTGTTTCTAACAAAGAAATGCTGAAAATTTGTTGGGTGAGTTTATTTTTTTAGAGAAATATGGGAAATGTAGCTTCTTGAAACTGGGTATTTGTTCTGAAAGTTTGCAATTCTTAGTTATTCCCTGCTTTTTTTGAAGGGGATAAGAAAACTAAACAGAAAGCGCTCATGGCGGTGGTGTTGAAGATAAAGAAATCGAAGGGGAGGACTTCGCTAACGATCAAATAAACGGGTCTGGGGGTGATAATGAGGAGTTCTGTAATGCTTGCAAGGTTGATGATGAAGATGGTGATAAAGAGATTGAATTTGATAGGGGTTCATTTTCAAGGATGCTTCGGAGGGTGTCATTAGCTGAAGCCAGATTGTATGCGTAGATGTCCTACTCGGGAAACTTAGCATACTGCATACACAAAATAAAGGTATGATGTCCTACTTGGGAAACTTGGCATACTGCATACCCAAAATCGCCTAATCGTTTATTGGAGACAAAGATTTCTGGTACCTTTTAGTACCTTCTCTCTCTTTTTCTCCTTCAATTCGCATTGTGGTTTCGATTGCTGTTTGACATTCATGATTGATTGTTGTGGGGTTTCTGAATGCTTAATCGGAATGATTCTTTGATGCTTTTAATTTTCTGTTTTTCTCTGTTCTGGCTAGCTGTCGTTTTTGTTTTTGACCATTTTTATGATAGCTACTCTTTTTTTTTGGCTCATTCGCTATGAAGCTATCTTTAGTTCTGAGGAAAAGAGACGCTTCTCATGTCATGTTATGCTTATGGAGATTCCATTACTTGGAACCCTTTTTTTGGGCAGACCCTGAAGAACATGAAGTAAAATGCTTAGAATCTGATTTATCTCCAGTTAGGCAAGTTCAATTTGCAATAGAATGCTTGCCTGCATATTCAAACAAGAAGCCTTCTTTCTGTCGCTGGACAATAATGAATTATCACAGGGCCTACACTTCAAGAGATGTAACTCCATTTATGGTATTTTTATCCTGTCTTTTAATCATTACTGTGTTCACATATCAAAACTTTAATTGCTGAGTTTTGTTCTTCAAAATCTAATCTTTTTATGCCTTCGTGGTGGTCACTGATCATATATATATAACATTTGGTAGGTCGCAGAACGATTTATAGTTGAAGAGAAATAATTGTTTAATCATATTATATATCTCTTTAATTTCTAGATGACTCCATATTATTTAATCTACTGTATGAAGAGAAATCATTTAATGTTAGACAATCATAGAGTTTTCCTGGGTGTTTAGAATTTGATGGGGACAAAAGTAAAGAGGCTGATGATAATAAAAATCAGTTGCAAAATAAAGATGATATCAATGCTGTGCTGGATGCTCTGAGTATTTTGGTCATGATGTCTAGCCGGAATGCATTAAGGGGGACAATATGTCAGCATAGTTATTTTTCTCATATTATGTTTTACAAAAAATTTTGATGTGCCGCCCGGAAAGTTTCTTCAGGATAATCTACTCAATCAGGTTTTTATTTATTTCATTTAATGTTTAGTATTTTCCTCTTAGTAAATGTATGTGGTGTAGAACTTTTCCCCATCTTCACGGATAATGATTATCTTGATTGTATGTTAATAATGATTGGAAAAACCCCAGGATGAGGATGTTCTCTATCAACGCTTTCATACAAGTTGTCATATGTGGCTGCTCATTATGGTATAATGTTGGGAGACATCTAACAGAATGAACTGTTACTTTCCATCAGGAGATCCTCCATGAAGTACATGGGAAGATGCCCATAATTCTACAGGATAAGTCAACATTTTCTATACTTGGTCAGTTTGTCCTTGACAAGAGTAATAGTAGCTTGGCATCTGGAATAGAAGAAAAGTGGAAGTTCCCAAATTGTGGCTGTCTCATGTTAGATGATTCATTAGAGCATAATTGTTCCTGTGCAAAGAGTAATTGGATTCTGCTGATATTTGATTCTCAGTTAATCATAGAAATTGTATGATGAGGGGAACTGTTTGTTTGGATCCCTTTAGAAGGAGAAACATAGTGGGTCATTGTTCTGTGGGTACATGCACAGCACATATGACCGCCCTTCTTTAGAATAACCTTCCCATGTTATGAAAGAAAAAGTTGGGGTGCTGCTTCTCAATCTTGGAGGACCAGAGAAACTGAATGATGTTCAACCTTTTCTGTTCAATCTTTTTGCTGACCCTGTATGTTAGTTGGCACCTAAATGATTTCTGTTTGGCCTAATTCTGTTTGCTAATACTTTCCTTGCATTGAAATAGGATATCATTCGTCTCCCAAGGTTGTTCAGGTTCTTACAGCGGCCATTGGCAAAATTGATTTATGTTCTTCGGGCACCTAAATCCAAGGAAGGATATGCAGCTATTTGAGGTGGGCTGTATTTTTGTATTGATTGATTTATTCTGTTCTCTTGAGGCAAAATATGTGAAACTTTTATTATATGGACATGCCATCAATCCTTAGTTAACTTAGGTGATGTTCTGACTCCAGTTTGATTCATGGCTTCTCTTATTTTTTTTTATAATATTAGGTAATGTTTAGTGCCCATGGTGTACCTGCCAGTTATGTTGAAGATGCGGGGGATCCATATCGATATCAAATTGAGGAATGCATTTTCTTGATCACGCTGAGTTGAAAACTAGAGGAATCAACAATGAGCACACTCTTGCTTATCAGGTTGTTGTTATAATATAATTGAGCACTTTATTCTCATATTGCTTCTCATGTATCAATTTAGCTAATATTGGTTAGCTACTTGATGTTTACTGACTTATATTCTTGCTTACTTTTTTTTAACTCTTTCATGTCTGGCTATTGTCATTTTTTTGTTAAATGAATTTCCAGAGCCGAGTGGGTCTTGTACAGTGGCTGAAATCGTACACAGATGAAGTTCTTGTTGAACTTGGCCAGAAAGGTGTGAAGAGTCTGTTGGCCGTTCCTGTAAGGTAAAGTTATTTTTGTCATTTCATTATCAAGTTTTATAGAATAAAAGCTCTAGGTTTTCAGTTTTGACATATCAGTCTTATCATTACACTTTGAATTTTCTATCTTTATTTCTTTCTTTTAAAATACAAGATAATGAAGTGTTTTAATTTTGAAATTTCAAACAGCTAAGCACTCACCATATTCTTCAAACGATCTTTATTGACAAAATACAACTGAATTTGCAATTGCATGATTTTTAAGTGACTGCTCAGTGCTCACTATTAAAAAAATGTTATTTGTTTATTTTGAGATGTGTTAGTTAATGCGTAGATTAGTTGACAGCCAAGAGACCAAAATTCTACAAAGATGAAGTCTGAATTACAAGTTTGTTAAGTGTTAAATAGTTTGTTTCTCTCTTATCCCAGCTTTGTAAGTGAGCACATTGAGACCCTTGAAAACTCTCATACCATATTAAGAAAGAAACCTTTTAGCTTAAACTTTTTAGAAGTAGGCTTAAGAGCAGTTTTTGTTATTCCTAACTTTGAGCAATATTTGATGATGCTACTATCTAAGTTTTGCATTATCTTGTATTCCAATAATCTCAGGCATGTTTTTCCAGCATGGAATCTTAAGGAACAAATTGCATTATCCATAACATGTTAAACATGTTTGATTTTATATTTCATATTGATTATTTCATGTATGCTTATCATCTGTTTTATTTGCAGACTACACCGTTGGATTAGAGTTTCATCCTTAAAAAAGGCAGTTTAAACAATAATTATTATTTGCTTGAAGCTATTGATCCATACTCTTGGGTGATTACATGCTCCCGGCGCATCGCGTGGGGGAGTAAATGCTAGTTATAATCTAATAAAAAGTGCAGATTTCTGGAGATCTGGATTCTCTTCCTGAAGAATTGAAGTTCCTCTATTGGGTTGATTGTCCTCTTAAATCTCTGCCATTAAGCTTGTGCGCAAAGAATCTTATTCATCTTATAATGCCAAATAGTCATCTCCAACAACTTTGGAATGAAAATCAAGTAAGTGCTTTGATTTCTATGTTTAAGGATAATAATTAGTTTTTTTCTTTTTGGGGGTGGATTATGCTAACAATTCTCTTTTACCCCTAGCGATTTCCAAATTTGAAGAAGATTGATCTAAGACACTCGAAATATCTCATGGCGCTTGCTGATCTATCTGAGTTCCCGAACCTTGGAAGCTTATAAGTGGATGATTGTGTAAATTTGGATCAAATCCATTCTTCGACTGTCCTGGGCAAGCTTTAGAACCAGATACCCACTTGACTCTAGAATCTTGCAAAAGGTCAAGGCATATAAACTTTGTTGACGGCCCTCTTAATGGAGAAGAAATTCTGAGTTAGTGACTGTCAACAGTTTTTTTGATCTTCATGACTTCTCATTCACTAAAGTGACAATGAAGCTCTTGGCATCTGATGATGGCAGAGTTATAACTGGTTTCAAATTTAAGCTTGAGTTATTGCCTTTCGAAGAGATATTAGAGTGCAAGGACTATATTGAGAGTGTGGAGTTGATCTTACGGGCACAAAGTTTGGCTTTTTCACTCCCCTTTGTGAGGGTTGTTCATTGGTCAGAGGGTCCATTTGAGTTTGGGGATTTCAAGCAACATTTTGACGCTAACAATCACTATGATCCCTACTTCTTCAGCGAGAGGATCCAAATAAAGATGAAAGAAGTGGGAGTGAAAGAGAGAGCAGAAAGCGGCGTCATGTGGCCATTAATAATAAGAGGTGATGTGGGTGATGAACATTATGAAGAGGAAGAGCAATGTTGCAGCAACAATGATAAGAATAATACATTAACAAGAGTTCCAAACGATGTCGTTCGCTGGTCATTGTTGACACAAGTTTCATTATAGAAGAGTGATATTATTGGAAGTGGAGGTTAGAGCATACCTCTAAGTTTGGATTTTGAGGTCTCTTGCAGGATATGACTGCTGTGAAGGGCTTCAGACATTGAAGGATATAAGATTGTGTTTGGATGTTCCAGCTCAAGGCCATTTTTGCGTCTCGTATGTTCATTCCCCTGAATGGCTTAGAGCTAGTGCCATGTGTCATGGGGCCATTACACTCTTCCCCAAAAGAGCTCTCATGAGGGCGTGCAGCGTGAAAAGACCAAAATATATACCCTTTTTTACCAAAATAATCAAATAACAACAGAAATATACAGAAGCAATTAAATAAGTCACCCCGGATTCTTGCCTCACGTCCATAAATTTGTCACATAAAAGCTAAATCGCTTGTCACAAAATAATGAACCATCACCATAGTGCCCACATGTTATTGCTGGCCATCCCAAAATGCAATGTATCATAATAATAGGCCCTATATGGCAATATAAAATTCAATACAATACTAATATCAAAAAGAGCCTACAAGGCTTAATGACTATGCTGCTGGCTGCTTCCCTCGACCTTTATCAGAATTAGAGTTATTGCCTGAAAAAATATTAATAACAGGATGAGATATGACGTCTCAGTAACCGAAATCAATTTCTAACATATGCAGGATAGGAATGCAAGTCAGAGAAGCAGGTTTGTCAGTACAAAAATAATTCCATAACATAATATCTATCAAAGGCAATTAACCCCCCATCCACCTGCTCTGCCTTATAACTTCTGGATGTGGTACAGTCTATCAGTGCTAGTATACTTGGCCAACGGCTAGCTAGTCACTTTAAGAACACTTCCCCCTCCCATACCACCTGTAACAGGCCGAGGTAAGGAGGTGCCCACCCACACCAACTTAGCCTAAATCCGGGCCAAGGATCAGCAAAAGTTGAGGGGCACAATAATTCACCACTCTTCGTTCGTCCCAAAAATAACCCCACAATATAGTGTATATAAATAGTAATACACACCTATCAATAGTACAATTCCGCTACAATAATCACATCCATATCACAAATGTCACAACAGCACATGTATAATAACACACTCACATATACAGTTAAAAATACACTACTTCACTGAACAAATTTCATATATATATATATATATTATAGAATTTTCTAAATCACAATTAAATTTTTCTTAAATAAAATAAGGATTAGAAAGCACCTTACAGTCCACAACAAGCATATAAAAGAAATTAATCTCGGTTACCTGAATTCCAAGCTAAATCCCACTAGCTTTGAGAACAAAGCAGCCAAATATATCCCAATTACCAATTAATCTACACAGTAATGAAAAATACGAATTTAATCCAATAATTAAATAAATAAATACCAAACAATTTAACTCACACTCTAACCCCAAATATATATTTTATAATTAATTTAAATATTTTTCTTAACTTCTTTAATTCATATAAACCTCAAGTTAACATTATCATTTCTAATTTAAAGTTTAGGACTTTATACTTAAAAAAATCCATAAATTCTAAATCCCCAATTTTTTTAATATAAACTGTTTAAAATTTTGGTAATGATTTCCGTACTCTTAATAAATTATTTAAAAAATCAATTTTATAAGTAAAAATATCCACTATAAAATTATTTGTAACCCATTTATAACAAAGATTAATTATAAAACACTATAATGACAACATCACAAATCTAAACTGATTAAAATATAAATTACATTTTCACTGTACCAAATAATTTGTTTAAATTTTAAAATACCCAGTAAAATTGATTTAGAAACATTTTATAATAACAATTATTTATAAAATCACAAAATACAAAAATAACACATCTAGACTGATTAAATCTATCCGTAAATTATTCATCACATTTTTCTCCTTATCTTTATTTATTTAAAATATCATATATATCCAAAATATATCTCCTTTTAAACACAACTAAATTTTTAAAATACTCAAGATATCAAATAAATAAATATGACCTTATAGAACTTAGTTATAAAAATAGATTTATCACTTTATGGCCTTCTACAAATAAAACTTAAATTGAACAAAAATATAAATCTAAAATATCCTCTAACAAATATAATATTACTATCAAAAGAAAGAGAAAAATAATTAGAACAACTTTTATAAAAAAGTTTAATGAAAATAAATCATTTTACTTACCTAAATAATCCCAGAAGTAGCACCTTCAGATTGGAAAATCCCCTTTCAGATCTCTTTTCTCTCACCTCACCCACTTTCTCTTTCTAGCTCCCTCACTCACTTCTTTCTCTCCCTCTCTCGGCTCTCCCGACTCCCTCTCTTCAACTACAAAAGTGTGTGTGAAGATGAGCGCATGTGGGGTATTTATAACCCCCACAGCCTTTGCCTTCTGCGTCTCTATTTTTTATTTTTTTTATTTTTTTCTTGCCATGCACTGAATCTCTGCTACTCTCTGTTTTTTTTTCCTTGCTTGCACGGAACCTCTGATGGGATATTACACAGCATGCCCGCTTATATAGCCCAGCACCTTCCTGAGCATTTCCGATATGGGACTTTGACATTCTCCCCTAACCAATCAGCAAGCGACCTCGCTGCAGGGCCCACCGGCAACCTCTCTGGAGTTCGGAGGGTCCACCAGAGACCCAAGGCTCAAGGCTGGCTCTGATACCACTTTGTCATGGGGCTATTACCCACTCCCCCAATAGAGTTTTCATGAGGGCGTGCAGTGCGCCAGCTTATATAGCCCAGCACCCTCCTGAGCCTCTCCGATGTGAGACTTTGACACATGGGTGCATTGTCTCTAGCGCTCTTTGTTTGTGGGACTGATATTGCCTTTTGATGCCTCTTGCTTTTGCCTTCCTTTTCACTAATGCATAATAATTTCAAATATATCTAAATAAAAAAATGAAGAGTAACGAAAGTAATTTAATCCACCTTGAGAAACAACTTGTAAAACTGTTAATATCGATCTGATTTCAAGTTTGGGTGAAGAATCATCTAACATTTATCAAATAGTGTTGTCGTATCAAATTGTGGACCATTCTATATTCTTTCTTTATTTTCCTCGAAATGCCATGTGCTTGCGCATAATAAGTAATAAATGAATTAATACTGTTGCCAACAATTAAATGATTAGAATCTACATCTGCAACCTACAATGCGTCATACTTTGATAAGTGCATAATAAAACCCGAAAAAAAGATAAAAAAAACAAGCATATGACATATGAAGATTAAGCTCTTCTCTATTTTCATGAAAGAGATTGGAAACAACAACAAATTTTATCTCATAAGATATGGTTTTCACTCGTCTCTTTATTTTTAATTCACTATTTTGGTTTCTTATTAATTAAAGGGGGAAAAAATCCAAACAAGCAATGACCCAAATTAAATTATGACACTCATAGAAGTGGGCCCTTCATATTGTAGGTTCTCCTAAAGCAAAGCAAAGGGGTGGTGCAGAACCATCTCCGGTGAAACAAAAACAATTACTGTAACAATGAATTAATTAGTATAACAATGAATTAAAATTTAAATTTTCATTAAAAATTATATTTATATTTAGTAGTAATAATATTTTGAATAAAATTGCCTTGTTTCACGCGGAACAAAAACTATTACCAAGCAATAGGACAATCCACCAAAGCTACACATGATGGACGACTTTTCTTGTTGAACTGTGAATCTGAAGAGAAAGCAAGTCCGCAAATTCTGAGACTTTATCTTGTGGGAGCTATTTCTTTCGCTTCCCTCCACAAGTATCCAGGTTATTTCTTCTCTTTTACTTGTTTGATATCCCATGGGTCCATCATCCATCCATCCATCTACTGTTTTCCCTGCATTTTTCACTGAAAAAGTTCTGCAAAGGATTGGTTGTGATTCAATCTCTTCCTTGGCTATCTTACTGTACTTGTCGTAGATCTAATAAAACTTAAAACTTTTGAAATGTTTCATACTTCATAACTTCCGAAAAACACAGTCCCAAAACCTTCAAAGATATGGATGGAGTTGATATATCTATTGACTAAAGTCTTCATCTATTTTATTCAATTTTTTTAATGAAGTAAACGGCTGATTTTTTATTTTTATTCAAAAGTTAGCAAAGTCCTTGTTCTTTCGTTATTTTATTCTCACCTTTGACTTTCTATTCTATTTCTGTTCATCTTCAAGCTTTCATTCTTTTCAACTACTCATATTTTCATATGCACAAACACTATTCTTACAAAATTCTGAGTCTCGATATGCAACCTCTGTTTAGATATAAAAACTTGAAATGAACCAATATACAGGAAATTACCTATAAATTTTCTCACTACAAACGTCTCAATAAGCTGAATAACAATAACATAATTCAAATAAGAGAGAGCACAATTTTTAGATTTTTCTCACCATATTAAATTGATTTATGCCCTGTTTTGAAGAGAAGTTTTTCTTATAGATATATTTGAAGAACATGTTTAAAGAGAAGGAACTCTACAAAGCTCGAAGTTGACATTTTTAAGACCTTGTGAGCCTTTTTTTTGTTTCCCGCCTAGTTTCTAGAGCTTCGCTTTGACTAATCCAGACCCAACCTGTGTCGCACACCTAGGAATGGTGGGTGAGTCTTCCAATGGTGGCTACTGCATACACCAGAACTTGAACTCGAAACCTTGGTTAAGCTGGAATAAGCCGCTTACCACTTGATCCAACCAACTGTTGGTAGACCTTGTGAGCTTTTTATTTTGCTACCCGCCGTCACATTCACCAAGTTAATACTATCCATTGTAGAAAACAATCCATTATGTGTAGTTGTAATTAGTTCATTGGGCTTTAAGCCCAGTAAACCCAACGAGCCAATTTGCTTGTACTACATAAGAGTTACTCCCTCTGTAATTCACATTCAATTATTCATTCAACAATATTTTCCAGTATTCTTCCTCTCCTGCTACATTACTCAACATCCATCAATTCTTCTCTTTTTTTCTCTTCCAAAATTGCTTCATGCTGCTAAAGAGGTCACAAGAACAACAAAGACTTGTTCCACTGTATGACGTCAGTTACATAGACTCGACAAAGTGCTAAGACAAGATCTTCAGATAGATTATTATAAGAAAAACTCTCCCTTTAATCTAATTGAGGCTCCTGAGCTTTATTGATCCGTTTTAATTCCGAAAGCTATCATATTCATCATTTTCATGGTAACCAACCTATTACAGTTGATTATAGGTAGATAAGTACTTTTAAATAACATCACATTCTTCATTTTCATGTTTGATTTACTCCTATGTATATAACCCAATATTTGTTGATGATTTGGTTTATCTGTAGCTCTAAAGATAAAGTGATTTTAACTCAAATAGTTTCTCCTCCTCTTGCTAATAATCATTGAGCCTTTGATGCTCTAATATATTTCTTCTCTTAATGTGAATATGCTAAAATAATGTTCAATTTCTTTCACAACCCAAAGAGGAAAAAGTTTGGCTAAGGATAGACAATTTATTGCAACTTTCAGAACCGAATACCATAGTACAACCACTATTCATCTCCGTCCCACTTGTCATTATGTTGGGTATCTTCGTTAAATGGTCAAGAAATAAAAGGCCTTCTCTGTAAAAATGCATGAACATAACCTCCCAATCTCTATGAACAATCATTCTCACATTATCAATAACATTCACAAAAGGAATGCTCACTATCACATGTGTTTTTACGGTTTACGAGGTAAACAAATGAATGAGATTATATCGATATTCAGAAAAATACCATAAAAATACCGTTAAACGTATGTTTAAAGAACCAAAACGCTCTCCTAACAGAAATGAGGGAATTACTATTGGTCAGGAACATCACATTGGTTCGGTCCAAGAAAGTGATGAACCCAAAGAATTATCCATATGCAAGGAGACTCCTCCCATAAATCTCGGCCCAACATTTTCTCCTTTTGATGGGTCCCATTTGTTCGCTGATTGATAATTTCATAGAACAGGAAGGAGGACTGAAACAACCCAAAACGCTATGTGATGAAGTGCGAGGCACCGTGTTAGAGGGGAGCAGATATTAGATCTGACTGACTCTGAACAGTAGCTTTTATCAGGTGTTTTCTTCCTTTTTTAGTCCCTTTTTCTTATGAATATTTTTT
Source organism: Vachellia pachyceras (assembly GCA_025593235.1). Taxonomy (NCBI): domain Eukaryota; kingdom Viridiplantae; phylum Streptophyta; class Magnoliopsida; order Fabales; family Fabaceae; genus Vachellia; species Vachellia pachyceras. The sequence continues at coordinate 2,858 of JANTPZ010144021.1, read as the reverse complement.
CTTGAAATTTAGAGGTGTTGCCTCAAAAATTTTTCCTAGTAGATTGAGAGATGCGACTCGAGGGAATAAAGTTAATATTGTGAATTATCAAGAAATTGGGCTTTAATTCCTGGGTCAGGTTGCAAGCAACCTGCTGATTACCGTCAGAGTTATTGGCTTTCTTGTGTGTATGACGAACCTTGTTGCAACCTCCGTAAGGGTTTATAGGAGGAGCCTGTTCACCTTCGAAGCTCATTTGTTGGTCTTTGGCTTGTAATAGGTGATTTTAATGCTTATTTAACTTCTGCTTATAAACATGGAGGCTGGTGCTGATATCTGCTCGATGATACAGTTTGAGGAGTGCATCCAGCAGACTGGTTTAATGGAAGTTGAGAGTGTAGAGGATAGATTCACCTGGGAGAAAAAAATTGATTGGGCCTTCACAAATGCTGATTGGAATATGGCTTTTCCTCTTACTAAGGTTCATCACCTTAAGAAGTTTGGCTCGGATCACTGCCCTCTGTTACTTAAATCCACTCCTGATAGATCATAATGGAGTCACTCATCTTTTCCGATAATGCCAAGCTGCATGGCTTCTAGAAGAAGGATTTGAGGAAATTGTGAAGCGAGCTTGGGATAAGGAGAAATGGGGAGACTAGATTGAAACCTTTACTCAAGAAGCTAGCTCCTGGAACAAAAATCGAGTAGGTAATATCCTCACAAGAAAGAAAAGGATCATGCAGAGAATTGAAGGGGTGGAGAGATCTAGAAGCAGGCATGATAATATGCACTTAATGCAAACTGAGAAAGAGCTTTGGAAGGAATATAACAGAGTTTTGGCTCAAGAGGAATTAATCTGGTTTCAAAAATCAAGATGTCAATGGCTGAATTGGGGAGATAAGAACAGCAAATACTTCCATACTACAGCATTCTCCGCCAAAGGCAGAACAGAATATATGGGCTAAAAATGAAGAGGGGGAATGGATCTTTGACCAACAAGAACTTCAACAAATGGTAGTTCATTATTTTTAGAATCTTTTCTGTAGTGAATTATCCTCCACTATCGATATTGCAACCCATTGCAACTTTCCCTTCCTAAGTGATTCGAATAGGGCAGCTTTGGTAGGTAGAGTAGAAGATAGTGATATTAAATCAGCTATCTTCGACTTGGGAGCATATAAAGCGCCAGGGCCAGATGGAATACAGGCATTCTTCTACCATGAATATTGGCATCTTATAGGAGAATCCTTGTGCAAAATGGTGAAAGAAGTGTTTGAAGATCCAACAAAAATTAGGGGAATTAATGACACTAATCTAGTCCTAATCCCTAAAATGGATCAGTGATAAACCTCAATATTTGATATATTTTTATTGCCTACACTTAGTCTATTATCACTCATTATTGGTTTAATTGGATTTAATCAAGGCAATTTGGATTTTTGTTTGGTTTCTTTTTATTTGATTTTTTTATTTGGTTTATTTGGTTTCTTTTGAGCAGATTGAAAAGAGAAGAAATGAAAGAGGGAGCCCACATGCACAATCACAATTCCTTTTATCCATCTCTATATATTCCATCCCCATTCATTAACCAAAAGGACGTACACAACCGAACCACACTTTACTCCATTATTACTAAAAGGCCACCCATCAATTAATCCATTTTCCTTATCACCTAGCGAGGGCCACACCATTCATTCTTTTCCACACTTTTCATCATTCCATTCCATCCATTATTGTTCACGTACATAAAGCCACCTGGAACCATATCTTCAATTCCATTATTCCCTCTTTCACTAACCATGATTCACGGATCAGTTTTCAATCTCACCGAAAAGAGACAAGAAAAACGCACAAGAACGTGGGCACACAGCAGAAAGAAACTTATGCATAGACAGAAGAAAACGCACGAAGAAAAACTGAAAAGCAGATGCGCATGCAGAAAAAAACGGACAATAAACGCAGAGAAGGCTGACCAGAAATGAACAGAAGAAACGCTCCTGGAGACGTGCGCATAAAAGGCAGAGACGCAGGAGAGTAAAAAGAGAGAAGAGGACGGAGAGAGGATGCTGTGAATGAAGAGCAAGAACTCAAAGAACAGCAGAGCAGAGAACGTCCACGAGCATGGAGACGCTGAGACGCTGAGACGAGACGCAGAGGCTTCATTCTTCTTCATCAGCGTTTCCTTTATTCTCCACCATGAGTAAAGTTGTAATTTTATCATTTGCCATGAGTTTCTAATTTTATTTGCGATTAACTATTAGTTTGAACCTTAGGTTTGTGATGAGAGTCCAAGACTTGTAATGGGAACTCTTTTGGTTGAGATTATTATTTGATTTTCCTCTCTTTTGACTCTCTTTTATATAAATTATCTGCGCTTAATTATATTCAGATTTGAATATAACCTATGGTATGTTCTTTGAGGATTTGTGCTGAAAATTTATGGTTGTAGATTTACAACCTGAACCAGTAGGCTTTTGAAATTTCAGATTTGAAGTTCCAACAATTCCTCTTTATTAAAGTTTAATTTGTGCAGGTTGATATTTTTCAGATTTGGAATATATTTACTCTGCTACTTTTCTTGAAATATTGAGATATCATAAACTTTTAGATCGATTGATTAAAAGTTTGAGAGGAAAATTAAAGGAGAAGATTGATTGATTTTCTTTGCCTTTATAAAATTCAGGATTAATTGTGGCTTATGTTTGGATTGAAGTTTAACTGAGATCTCATTGAACTTTGATTTAAACTAGAGCATAAAACTTGAATGATAATTCAAGGACTTGAGTTTGGAATTTTGGAAGGAATCTCAATCAAAGGAATTCAATCTTTTATATGGACAAGGACCATCACATCCTAAGGGAAAAACTTATAGTTAATTG
>JANTPZ010144020.1:0-13215 GCA_025593235.1 Vachellia pachyceras | reverse complement strand
TGACCAAGAGAGCTTACAAGTTGAAGGGAAAAGTTAAAGAGTAAAGGTAGCAAGACCTTCTAACTTAACTTTATGTTATGAAATTGTAATGAAACTTTGCATGACTTATTGTATGAAAATGGAAATGTGAATATGTGCTTGATGTGCTATGGCCATATGCATATTCATGTCTCATATGCACATTCATTTGTTATGCATTCACACTCATTATGAACATGTCATGCATTTTATGAACTTGTTAGAAAGTTTTGCTATTGGGATTTCTTTGAAATCTTACTCTCCCCCACTAACAATTTTTAGGTGGAGGCACTCACAAAGGTAAAGAGAAAGTGGTTGATGCATGAGACAAATGTGGGTGTATAATGTTTTGGACTTCATCAAGAACATTATGTATTTAGTTTGTATGTTGTAATATGTTATGTAATGTGATGGATGAATGTAATATGGACTCTTGATAATTAGTTTATGCTTGAAAAATACCTAATTACTTAGATCAAAATGGTTAAGAAAAGCTTAGAAATTAAAATGGTAAGTTGGGAAGTTAAGAAAAGTAGAAATTTGGTTAAGTATTGAAAGTTAAGTTGGTCATTTGCTCTACTTTATCCTGTCAGGAAACATAGAAAATGAGCTTCAAATGAACTGAAATTTTGTGGAAAAATAGTTCACATTTCAATATTTTAAACGAGACCAAGATCACTGAAAATGGAATTTTGTACAGAAAGTTATGACTGTCCAAAGTTGGTGAAAAATCACAGAAAATCCTGGAAAAAGGAAAATTTACCATATGAACAGTGTTTTTCACGAAGGAATCTGTACCAACTGGACAATTTTTTATTCAAATGAGTATTTTTCCCTCATAAAGGAATTTGTAAGCTTCAAATAGAAGTTGGAACCACTCAGTTTTGATTTTTTTGGAATTAGTTATGATTTTTCAAAGTTGGCCCAAAAACTATGAATAGTAACTTTTCTAAAAACTAAGTTTTCAACTTATTCCATTTTGACAATTCAAGATGTTTGAGGCCATTAATTGGTTCCAACTCATCATAATAGAAGCTAAGAGGGATAATTAAAAGGTGTTACAGTTTACGAGGGTAAATAACCAAGTGTAGCTCCATACCACCAAAACAAGCGTGAATACATAGCCGATGAAAGTAAGTAACTAAGCATGGCTCGAAGCCATGAAACAAGCACAAGTACAACACCCACGAATACCAAGAAATCTTGTTATTAATCATGACGTGTCAAGGACTAACAGTACTACTATTAGTAAATAGCGTTATGTTTTTAGTCCTCTCAAAAACATTTTTAAGTATGTATGGAATTGATTTTTGTTGGAATATGGGCTAATCCACCCTTGTTGGATTAGGCCCAAAATGTGTTTTGGGGCAAAAGTACGAATAAGAGAATTTGTGCGAAAAAAGTTGTAATATTCCCAAAGTATGAATTTGAAAATTAGATCAGATTTGCGTGGGAACAGTTTTCTGATGGGCAATTATATTCCTTTAATTAATAAAGGATAACTCTCACGTTCTCATGGCACCACACAATAGACGGGAGACATAACACACAGAGAAAACAAGTCTTCTCCCTTCCCTTTCTCTTCCAGAGAATCCTCTCATCTCCTCTCCTCTTGCCCTCGGTGCTTTTACTGTGCCTTGTGTTTGGATCCACCATTGTGGTCTGAATTCCACGTGGGTATCTGCAGATTCGTAATTCGGCATCTCCAGGTACGCCTGAAATCCTTCATTTTTCAAACCACGTCTAATAATAAAACTATTTTGAAATACTTTGTAATAATGATCATCACATAACAGTTTGCAAGTAACATCTCAAAAACGATTTTTAAGCATGCTTATAGTATATATATATATATAAATAATTTAGATGTCAATTCTTTTTACTATGTCCATGCATGAAATCATAATAATAAACATCTTAAATAAATATAATACTTCAACTTTTGCAATAATCAAGATTTCAAGAGTTTTTCTTTCAATGTCGTACATGAATGTTCAATATAAAAAAATTGGAGAAGAATGAATACCATTAAATAGAATCCTTATAATTTACTCCTTGAAATATCAAAGACAAGATTGAATTATTCCATTAAACTTTAATCAGTGGGATCATGGTCACTAAGCTAAAAATATTAAAGATAGTAAAATGTACTTAACAAAAATTATAATCTATTGTTATTCACTCACCTACTATACTCTCAACACATAATTTTTTATAACTTTCAGCTTCCAACTTATCTTCTTTTCACCCTCTGAATTGTTGGGATTAGGACGTACAAGTAGTGGAATTTAAAATTTTCTAATCCCAAATACGGATCTGTCAAAGGCGTTTAGATTGAGGAGATGAAGGCGTACCTTTTGCGTTTCGAGATTGTCTCTTCCTCTGCGTCTGGATTTCTTCAAACTCCACAACCTTCCCCGCTTTTACTTCCGATCACGGGGAGCCGACGTTCTTTCAATCGCCTCCCTCTACCGGTATCCACGCGAACAGTCTCCAACAATAGCCGCGTGCTAGCGCCTCTTTGTTTCACTCTCTCTTTCTAGGGTTTTGTGGCTTAAGAGCGAATTCAAATACAGAATGGGATGCCTCTTCTATTCACGAGCACTTATATTTATAAATCTCATAGAGTGCATCATAATCAAGAATTAATCTTTTATTAATCTTGAACAATTCGAATTTTAATTCCAAAAGGATATTCTAGATATAATCTTGAAATTCAGATTTCAAAAGATATTCTAGATCTAATCTTGAATTTCGAATTTTAAAAGATATTCTAGATCTAATCTTGAATTTCGAATTTCAAATAAAAGATATTCTAGATCTAATCTTGAAATTCGGATTTCAAGGATATTCTAAATCTAATCTTGAATTTCGAATTTCAAATAAAAGATAATCTAGATTTAATCTTGAAATTCGGATTTCAAAAGATATTCTAGATCTAATCTTGAAATTTGAATTTCAAAAGGATATTCAAGATCTAATCTTGAAATTCGAAATTTGAAATTCAAAATGTGAAATTTGAGTTTTGCAATCTTAATTTGGATTAAATTGATGTGATCAAATCATATCCATTTAATTAATCTAAATAATGAGCCAACAGATTTAATTTATCCTTATAAATTAAATTGATGTTATTTATTTAATTTATCAAATAAATTAAACTAACATACACAAATATTATTTATATAATATTGTGCAATTTTGAATTTCAACATATATACACATATATTTAAAATTCGAATAAACCCTAGAAATAAAGCTTATGTTGGGCTGTTCTTGCGTGTGACCCTGTAGGCCCATATAAAGTTGGCAGTGGGCTAATCTAACCATAAGCCCACAGTCGCAAGCGGTCTCTAACAAGACATTATGACTACCCAAATCATATGAGATCGTTAACATGACATAACCTTTTATGCAACCACATCACGTCCCTTTTGTCACGCGATATCTCGGTCAAGGACGAGGCATGAATGACGTCATCCTCCTATTCCCGACCATTACTTTCTTGATCCCTGAGTAGTCCAATCAAAGCAACGAAAAACCCCTTTTCGTTACAGTATGGCCATACATTTCTCAGACTCACTCATTGTGAGGTGATTACATATGGGATAAGCTAATGACTTAATCCATGCAACTTTCTTTTGGGATTAGTACGTACACGCAGCGGAATTTAAAATTTTCTAATCCCAAATACGGATTTGTATAAGGCGTTTAGATCGAGGAGATGAAGGCGTACCTTTTGCGTTTCAAGATTGTATCTTGCTTTGCATCTGGATCTCTTCAGGTTCCACAACATCCCACATTCTTACTTTTGATTACGAGGAGCCGACATTCTTTCAATCACCTCCCTCTACCGGTATCCACGCGAACAATCTCCAACAATAGCAGCGTGCTAGCGCCTCTTGATTCCACTCTCTCTAGGGTTTCTTGGCTCAAGGATGGACTCAATTTCGAAAATTGGATTTTTTTTCTTCTGTCCACGAGCACTTATATTTATAAAGCTCATAGAGTACATCATAATAAAAGATTAATCTTTTATTAATCCTGAAAAATTCGAATTTTTATTTCAGAAGGATATTCTAGATCTAATCTTGAAATTCAAATTTCAAAAGATATTCAAGATCTCATCTTGAATTTCGGATTTTAAGGATATTCTAGATCTAATCTTGAAATTGAATTTCAAGATATTCAAGATCTAATATTAAATTTCGAATTTCAAAGATCTTCTAGATCTAATCTTGAAATTCAAATTTCAAAAGATATTCAAGATATAATATTAAATTTCAAATTTCAAAGATATTCTAGATCTAATCTTGAAATTCAAATTTCAAAAGATATTCTAGATCCAATCTTGAATTTCGAAATTCAAAATTCAAAATGTTAAATTCGAATTTTGCAATCTTAACTTGGATTAAATTGATCTGATCAAATTATATCCATTTAATTAATCCAAATAATGAGCCAACAGATTTAATTTATTCTCATAAATTAAATTGACGTTAGTTGTTTAATTTATCAAATAAATTAAACTAACACACACAAATATTATTTATATAATATTGTGCAATTTCGAATTTCAACGTATATACACATATATTTAAAATTCGAATAAACCCTAGAAATAAAGCTTCTGTTGGGCAGTTCTTGCGTGCGACCCTGTAGGCCCATATAAAGTTGGTAGTGGGCTAAACTCAACATTAGCCCACAAGTCGCAAGCGGTCTGTAGCAAGACATTCCAACTACTCAGGGATCATTAACACGATGCAACCTTTTACGCAACCACATCACGTCCCTTTTGTCACGCGATATTTCAGTCAAGGATGAGGCATGGATGACGTCATCCTCTTGTTCTCGACCATTACTTTCTCGATCCCTGAATAGTCTGATTAAAGAAACGAAAACTCCTTTTCATTACAATATGGCCATGCATTTCTCAGACTCACTCATCGAGGGGCCCAGTTATATCTCTGAACTAATGTGAGGGACAAATCCCATCTTGATCACTCACATTCCTCCCCATGAAAACCTCTAAGCCCGATCATAGCCTTTATCACCACCTGATCAAAGATGACTTTTGACTAGGTCAAAACTTAACGACTTTCATGTAGGAATCCATAATGATCTCATGTCGAAGGGCATTGTGACGTGATTACATATGAGATAAGCTAATGACTTAATCCATGTAGCTTTCTCATAGCAGGTCGGTCCAGCACCTTGTACTCTTACAAGTGCCTATGACTTTTACTTGTATCTCCTTACTTTATCAAAGTCATGCTGGCCTTACTTTATCTTTGTTCCCACATAGATAACTGACCAGGGACATTTAGGACAATATTCATAATTTGCTTATTGATGCAATTATCATAATAAACACGCAAAGTTTATGACAATTAAATGGAGAAAATTCATTAAAATAAATAATGTGTGAAGTATAATGATTGGGCCGAGGGAACAATTTCCAACATCTTCTCATAGCGGGTCAATCCAGCACCTTGTACGCTTACAAGTGCCTATGACTTTGACTCGTATCTCCATACCTTATCAAAGTCATACTGGTCTTACTTTATCAGAGATAACCGACCTGGGACATTTAGGACAATATTCATAATTTGCCCATGGATGCAATTATCATAATAAACATGCAAAGGTTATGATAATTAAATAATGTGTGAGGTACAATGATTGGCCCTAGGGCACAATTTCCAACATCCTCCCACTTGCACTAGGTACAATCATTAATTAGTCTAATTCCCATTGTCCAAACATGACCCTCATGTTTTGCTTGTGCAATTGGCTTGGTAAGAGGATCAGCGACATTATCCTCTCGAAGAACTTTGCATATCTTGATGTCACCTCTATCATTAGTTTCTCTGATAAGGTGAAAATGCCTGAGTATATGTTTGGTCCTTTAATGTGACTTGGGCTCCTTGGTCTGAGCAATTGAACCGCTGTTGTCACAGAATAAATCTATTAGATTTAAGATGGTAGGAACCACCCCGAGTTTAGTAATGAACTTTCTAATCCAAATGGCTTCTTTTGCTGCATCTGATGCTGCTATATACTCAGCTTCCATTACAGAATCAACTACTGTACTTTGCTTAGAGCTCTTCCAGCTTACTGTGCCACCATTCAACAGGAATACAAATCCCGACTGCAATCTAGAGTCATCTTGGTCAGTTTGAAAACTTGCATTTGTGTAACGAGTTACACAGAGCTCATCATCCAAACCGTCGTATACCAAGAATAAGTCCTTAGTTCTTCTCAAGTACTTAAGGATATTCTTGATGGCAGTCCAATAACCCTCACCTGGATGTTGCTGGTACCTACTGATCATACTCAAGGTGAATGAGACATCCGATCAAGTATATAACATGGCATACATAATCAATCCAATAGCCGGGGCATATGGAATCTTAGTCATGCGATCTCTCTTATCCATTGTTTTTGGATACAGATCCTTTGAGAGAAGGGTGCCATGAGACATGGGTATGTACACTCTCTTTGAATCCTGCATACTGAACCTATGCAGTATTTTGTCTATATATGTACTCTGACTTAAGCCTATAAGCCTCTTGGATCTATCTCTATAGATCCTAATCCCTATGATGTAAGTGGCTTCGCCCAAGTCTTTCATTAAAAATGACTTTCCTAACCAAGACTTGACACTCGCAAGGTAGGAATGTCATTCCCAATGAGTAGGATGTCATCAACATAGAGCACTAGGAATACAACTGTGCTCCCACTGACTTTCTTGTAAACACAAGGTTCATCCATGTTTTGAATGAAGCCAAACTCTTTGACTACTTCATCAAAATGATGATTCCAAATCTGTGATGCCTACTTCAATCCATAAATGGACAGTTGAAGCTTGCATACCTTACCAGAGTCCTTTGAACGCACAAAACCTTGAGGCCGTGTCACGTACACATCCTCAAGTAGCTTTCCATTAAGGAAAGTTGTCTTGACATCCATCTGCCATATTTCATAATCATAATATGCTGCAATGGCAATAAAGATTCTGATTGACTTAGCCATCGCTACAGGGGAAAAGGTTTCATCATAGTCAACACCATGAGTTTGTGTGAATCCTTTTGCAACCAGTCTTGCCTTGAAGATACTTACCTTGCCATCCATATCGGTTTTCTCTTTAAAAACCCATTTGTACCCAATGGTTTTTACACCTTCAGGTGGGTCAATCAAGGTCCATACCTGCTTATCATACATGGATTGCATTTCAGACTTCATGGCATCTAGCCACTTATCAGAGTTTGGTCCTACTACAACCTCTTGATAGGTGGTTGGCTCATTGTGTTCAATGAGCAACACATCATGACTCCTAGTAACCAGAAATCCATATCTCTGAGGTGGTTCTCGTAATCTATCAGACCTTTGTAGGTTTTATGTTGCTTGAAGAGGCTCAACAACATCTTGTGAGTCTTCTCTGTCTTCCATCTGTGGTTCTATAAGGTCTTGAGATTCTCAAACTTCTTCGAGATGCAACTTGCTCCTACTGGTTCTTTTAGAGATGAACTCTCTTTCTAGAAAGACACAGTTTTGAATAATAAACACTTTGTTTTCGGTGGGATTATAGACATAGTATCCCTTTGTTTCCTTGGGATACCCCACGAAAAGGCATTTAGAGGATCTGTTTGATAATTTATCGGAGACTTGCTGTTTAACATAGACCTCGCATCCCCAAATCTTGAGAAAAGACAAGCTCGGTTTCTTTCCAGTCCATATCTCATATGGTGTCTTTTCAACTACCTTAGATGGAACACGATTCAGTGTGAACGCAGCTGCTTCCAGTGCATGGCCCCAAAAGGAAGGTGGAAGATCTGCTTGACTCATCATAAATCGAACCATATCTAACAGAGTTTGATTCCTCCTTTCAGAAACTCCATTCCATTGTGGGCTTCCTGGAGGAGTGAGTTGTGAGATTATCCCACAACTCCTAAGATGGTGAACAAACTCTTGGCTCAAATATTCGCCTCCTCGGTCAGATCGAAGGCTCTTAATTGTCTTGCCAAGTTGGTTTTACACTTCATTTTGGAATATTTTGAACATTTCAAAAAATTTAGATTTATGTCTCATTAGATAGACATAACTATATCTACTGAAATCATCTATAAAAGTAATGAAGTACAAGTAACCTCCTCTAGCAGGTGTGTTTAGTGGTCTACATACATCGGTATGTATGAGGCCCAATAAATCAGTGGCCCTCTCACTGTGCCCAGTAAAAGGTGCCTTAGTCATCTTTCCTAATAAGCAAGATTCACACGTTTCAATTGTTTGAAAGTCAAATGAGTTAAGAAATCCATCTTGATGGAGTTTAGAAATGCATTTCTCATTTATATGGCCTAGACGATAATGCCATAGGTAGGTTGGATTCAAATCGTTTGATTTAATCCTCTTAGAAGTTATGTTATAGATATTGCCACTTGTGGGATGTTTTAAATTCAAAAGGTAATGATCAAGATGCAGATCACCATCAGCATAAAAAATGTCATTACGATAAATAGAACATTTGCCATTCCTGGCAATGGAGGTATAACCTTCCTTATCTAAATAAGAAAGCGAAATGAGGTTACTACTCAAAGCAGGAACATAAAAGCAATTGTTCAAAACTAACAAAAGTCCACTGGGCAAACTTAATTCATAAGTGCCTATAGCTATAGCAGCAACTCTTGCTTTATTCCCAACGCGTAGGTCCACTTCACCCTTCTTCAATTTTCTACTATCCTTGAGGCCCTGCACATTTGTACAGATGTGAGAATCACATGCAGTATCTAATACTCATGCAGAGGAAGTAGACAAATGAATATCTATAACATAAATACCTGAAGAGATAGCCCCTCTATCCTTCCTTTTCCTTTTGAGATCTTCCAGGTAGAGTTTGCAATTTCTTTTCCAATGACCATGTTCATTGCAGAAATAGCAGACTCCTTCCTTTGGAGGCTTAACCTTATCAGGCGTGGACTTGGTTTTAGGTTTGTTTGGCCTTTTGGTCTTACCAGCGAAGCCTTTACCCTTCTCATTGCCTTTGCCTTTCCTTTTCATACCCTTTTCTTTGTGAACCATCAAAACAGTGCTAGGCCTTTTCTTGATGCTCTGTTTAGCTGTTTTGAGCATCCTATGCAGTTCAAAAACAGATTTCTCCATGTGTTCATGTTGTAATTCATGACAAACTAGTCATAACTGTCAGGGAGTGAGTTCAAGATCAAATCTGAAGCTAACTCCTGACTCAAGGGAAATCCTAGCTTCTCAAGGTGATCAATGTAGTCCTTCATTTTTAACACATGGGAGCTAACTGATGCACCCTCAGCCATCTTGCAGGAGTGTAAGGCCTTAGTGGTCTCAAACCTCTCCTGCCTTGCTTGTTGCTGGAACATTTCCTTGAGATGAACAATCATCTCATAAGCCTCCATGTGTTCCAGATCTCTTTGGATCTCTGGAACCATGCTGGCTAGCAGAAGGCATCCTACATCCACAGAGTCATCCTTATGCTTCGTGTAAGCATCTCTATGAGCTCTAGAAACATTGGCTGCAGGCTCATCAGGAATGGGCCGATCAAGGACATAAGCCTTTCTTTCGTGCTTGAGAACGATTCTCAAGTTCCTGAACCAGTTAAGAAAGTTTGTCCCATTGAGTTTTTCCTTATCAAGGATCGATCGTAGTGATAGTGTAGCAGTATTAGTAGGTGACATGATTCTACAATTTCAAAATACGTGAAGCATATTAGTAATCTCCCACTAAATTAACAACCCTCAATATAATTAGTGGGCTAAGATCCATATTTCACTTAAACTTAACTCTACTTTGGCAAGACATTAAATTTGAGTTATTTAGGTAGGTAATCCTTTATAATTACATCATATGTAACTCTTAGGTTTTATGGGATTCGATTATCATATGACCCAGCATGTTTAACCCCATCTAACGCCTTGAAATCCAAAACCGTTTTGATAATCTCAATTAAGTTAAGACAATAATGAATTGTGTGAGTAGCACCATTACTCACTATTGTCTTCCCAAGATAACTTAAATGCATCCACTTTGGTGGAACCTACAACTGAGCGATTGAGGTTTTGACAATTATTAATTAATTGACGGCATTATGACTTAAGATTCATTTGGAGGGTTTAAGGAATCAATTTTACAAATATAATATGGGTTGTTGTTGCATCTTATACAATACCATATTTAATTATCATAAACTATCATGCAATGATCTAATCAAAAGCATATTATAAATGTGAGACAACATGGCTGCCCTAACCTAAGTCATCCCAAGCCAATGAGAGGAATTCTAGAAAAGATTAAAAGATTACATTGAAAGAAACCTTGTTACGAGGGGGAGTGAGATGAGAGAAGAATGTACATCAAGAATCTTTAGAGGAAGGCATCATAATCAAGAATTAATCAAGAGCACTTATATTTATAAATTTCATAGAGTGCATCATAATCAAGAATTAATCTTTCACTAATCTTGAAAAATTCGAACTTTAATTCCAAAAGGATATTCTATATCTAATCTTGAAATTCAGATTTCAAAAGATATTCTAGATCTAATCATGAATTTCGAATTTTAAAAGATATTCTAGATCTAATCTTGAATTTCGAATTTCAAATAAAAGATATTCTAGATTAATCTTGAAATTCAGATTTCAAAAGATATTCTAGATCTAATCTTGAATTTCGAATTTCAAATAAAAGATATTCTAGATCTAAACTTGAAATTCGGATTTTAAAAGATATTCTAGATCTAATCTTGAAATTTGAATATCAAACGGATATTCAAGATCTAATCTTGAAATCCGAAATTTGAAATTCAAAAAATGAAATTCGAATTTTGCAATCTTAATTTGGATTAAATTGATCTGATCAAATCATATCCATTTAATTAATCCAAATAATGAGCTAACAGATTTAATTTATCCTTATAAATTAAATTGATATTAGTTATTTAATTTATCAAATAAATTAAACTAAGACACACAAATATTATTTATATAATATTGTGCAATTTCGAATTTCAACATATATACACATATATTTAAAATTCGAATAAACCCTAGAAATAAAGCTTGTGTTGGACTGTTCTTGCGTGCGACCCTGTAAGCCCATATAAAGTTGGCAGTGGGCTAATCTCACCATAAGTCCACAAGTCGCAAGCGGTCTCTAGCAAGACATTACGGCTACCCAAATCATACAGGGATCGTTAACACGACGTAACCTTTTATGCAACCATATCACGTCCCTTTTGTCACTCAATATCTCGATCAAGGATGAGGCATGGATGACATCATCCTCCTATTCCCGACCATTACTTTCTCGATCCTTGAGTAGTCCGATCAAAGCAACGAAAACCCCTTTTCATTATAGTATGGTCATACGTTTCTCAGACTCACTCATCGAGGGGTCCAGTAATATCTCTCAACTAATGTGAGGGACAAATCCCATCTTGATCACTCACATTCCTCCCCATGAAAACCCTTAAGCTCGATTATAGCCTCTATCACCACTCGGTCAAAGGTGACTTTTGACTAAGTCAAAGCTTAGTGACTTTCATGTAGGAATCCATGATGATCTCAGGTCAAATGGCATTGTGACGTGATTACATATGAGATAAGCTAATGACTTAATCCATGCAGCTTTCTCATAGCAGGTCGGCCCAGTACCTTGTACTCTTACAAGTGCCTATGACTTTGACTTGTATCTCTATACCTTATCAAAGTCATACTGGTCTTACTTTATCTTTGTTCCCACAGAGATAACCGATCAGGGACATTTAGGACAATATTCATAATTTGCCCATGGATGCAATTATCATAATAAGCATGCAAAGGTTATGATAACTAAATGGAGAAAATATATTAAAATAAATAATGTGTGAGGTACAATGATTGCCCTTAGGGCACAATTTTGCAACACGAATAATAATATAAACATATTCAATCAGCATTAGTAATGCTTCTAAATTTATAATGAGCTTTGAAAAATCATAACTTATTCCATAAAACTCCAAATGTAATGGTTCAAGCATATATTTAAAGCTCTCTATATCCTCTTTCAAGGAAAATTATCATTCAAAATCTATATTCAACCCAAATTCTAAAATCAGTGCCCCAAAGTTACTGTTCGTTTGGCAACTTTTCCTGATTTCAAAACCAAACTTTGATGGTCCATAATTTACAATACACTTATCCAAATATTGAATTCTATGACTTATTTTAAAGCTTATCATGAGTATTATTTGATTACTAAATTTCGTAATCAACAAAGACCATTTTGGCTAATTAAAAAAATCCCCTCAAAGTCAACTGTCTAGAAAGCTCACATGCAAATTTAACACCTAAAAAATTCCAACTTCAAAATAATGTTAAACTCATATACAATTTACTTTGACTATAGCTTTTGAACTTCTTTATTATACCACTACTACAAAAAGTACTTTTTACACCCTATTTTTAACCCAATTGGCGCCCTTTTTCAGGGGGTATATGTGAGGGGAGTAGAAAGGTAGGGCCTACGGCGCCCTATATTATAAAAGGCGCTATAGGTAACCTTACGGCGCCCTATCTTAAAATATAGGGCGTCGTAACCTACGGTGCCCTATATTTCAAGATAGGGCGCCGTAAGTGTTCTTTTTTTAAGAAAAATGTTATACGCCGTGAGTAAGGAAAGTAGAGAACGTTGCTGCTTGACGAACTGTCGGAGAGCGAAAGCTTGAAGTATCAAAAAGAAAGCAAAAATCAAACAAGAAAGCAAACAAGCAGGGTTATATATATGTCCAGATCTGGAGCTATATGTCAACAGAGACGAGCAGAAAAAGAAATAAAAAAGGCAGGAGGCTAACACATTTTACCAGATCAAGCTCATGAGTCAAAAGCCAGAGGAGGAAGATGGAAACGGAGAAAATAGGATGAGATCGAAAGCTGTAAACTCAAGAAGTTCCCTCTGATGCTCCTTTGATGCAGTGCTACCTTTATAATGGTCTAACATAAACAAGCAAATCAAAATATTCCAGAATCATAAAAAGAATTGAATTGCGTAAACCGATGCACTCACAGCTTCTCATGGAGTCCAGGCGTGTCTTTCGGAGTTCCAAGGGTGTTGACGACCCTCTGAAAAGTAGACACAGCTGTGTTGATCTAAAATACACCGGACGCCACCGCTTGTGTAGGGTCTTGTTTGCCA
>JANTPZ010144017.1:0-23970 GCA_025593235.1 Vachellia pachyceras | reverse complement strand
TGTATGTATGTTATTTTGAAAAATATAGCAACCAGATTTTTGATACACCAGTGGAGGGCAAATAAAGGGCGTTGAATATGAATGCAGAAGAAACGGATAGGCGGCGAAAAAGGGTAACAGGGACTGATTAGTACAGAGAATGGATGTTTAATCAGTTAGACGGGATCGAGGGTGGGCGGTGTCCAGCTGGCACTTGAATCAAACATGGGAGGGTCAACACCTTAATTTCCAATTTCTTAAAAAAAAAATCAGAAAAAAGAAGAAGCAAATGATGAATACATGTATATTAGTATTTATATGGCGTGTGTGTATCCATGCACGGACCGAATACATGTGTCTTGATGTTATTAATGTTGAGACATGTAATGACTGGGGCTGTATTATACATGCGTGTGGGCGACGGTAAGTTGAAATAAATAATTCTTGGTCAATTTACAAGAAATTAAATGCTTAATTCATAGTTTGATTTGATGAGTGTTATGACAACACACATTTATTTATTTTGATGAAAAGAGTTAAATAAATTACTTAATTATAACATATTCTGAAATGTTTATATATATCATTAGATTATATATATATTTATAATTTAAATCAATTAGATTGGGTAAAAAATAAAAAATATAGCGGTTAGTAAGCTTATTCTTTAAAAAAAAAATCAATTGATTTTTCTATAAGGGAGGAGAAGGAGTATAATATTTATAAGTTACAAGTAGAAACGAATAATTGATATAAATTAAAGGACCCGCATTTTCCGGCTACATTCTGTGATTAATTAACTGCTTTAATGAGTCAATGAGAGGGTGCCCGTTTTTGCATCTGGACGAGTGTCCAATCTCATGGAACTCTAATTCTACGTCATATGTCATGGGGTCATTACTCCCCTAAAAGAGTTCTCATGAGGGCGTACAGCGCGCCCGCTTATATAGCCAGCACCCTCCTGAGCATCTCCGATGTGGGACTTTGACACATGGTTGATTGAGTGGATGACACATGGGTTTAAGGAAAAACAGCCCAATAATCATTGGTTCCCGGGGTGACAACGTTGTTTTTCTTAAACAAAAAAATTACAAAAATTTACAATTGTGGTTAATTAATATCTGTGTAGATGCGGAGCTTAATGAAGCTGTATATCTAAATTTTTATTTAGACGGATCAGATGAATTCATGTTCTTCAAATTCAATATGTTAAACTATTATTTGAGGTCATCATGAATAATTACAATCAACCGATTATATTAGATTTGATTTGAAAACTCGACTCTAAACAAAAACGAAAGTGTCGATAGGGTGGGTTTGATTCTGTACGACATGATGCAACTTGGTTGCACACGTTTGTAACTCTAGTTTCTCTTTTCCAGAAAAATGATAATGCGGCACCAACTATTGTCCTTGTTTTCTCAATGGAGGATGACGTACGTTTGACATATAACTAATGCCAAGTAATTTTATTGATTAACTAACGGCTTGTTTGGAATCAATCTTGGGAATAACTTTTACGGATTCTGAGGTAAAACCTAGGTTTTAAAAAATATATTTTGGATAATAGCTTTTACGGATTTTGAGGCAAAATATAGGTTTTGAAAAGTGATTTATGTTTAGAAAATTATTAACTTTTACGGATTTCGAGGCAAAAAGTAGGTAGGAATGATGAAAGAGAAATAATAAAAAAGTAGAAAAGATGAAAGAGAAAGAAGGAAAAAGTAGGAAAGAGGAAAAAATAGAAAAATGAATAAAAAGTAAAAAAAAGAAAAAGTATGTTTAAAAATCTAAGTTTCAAATCGAGTTTTTTTTTATATTCAAAATAGTTTTTCAGAAAAGTTTTTATACTTAGAGAAAACCGAGATTTTAAGTCTAAACCTATATTTTGTAATTAAACTTAAGTTCTGAAAATGGAATCCAAAAAAAGCGCTGACAACCATTTTGTGTCCCCTGAAAAGGAGAACCTATCCTGAACACATTATTGTCCTTAGAAAAGGGCAATGCTAATGGATAGATTTAATTAAATGCTTTCGTAATAAAAGATTAAGAAACTGACAATGATGAGAGTATGCCATAATTTCTATATATATTTCATGCCACGATCATGCTGATACCATCCAGGGGATATGCCTTCCACCGGAACATCCTGTCTTCTTACTAAACAAGATAAATATGTCGTTTTTTTAGAACGAAATGAAGACAATATAGTTAACAATAATTTAATCCACGGCATCATTCTTCTGTACCCTGGAGGGTGGGCTCTCAAACCTTGTTCATCGTTCATGTAGCTTATGGTAGTCCTTTTGTTTTGCTTTGGAATTGTGACATATGTGAACCTTGTTCTTAGCCGTTTGGTTTACTTTAATAAACGTATCTTGTGAAGCCAGGAGGGTAAGGATTTATTTTAGCATAAATAAAGGAACTGAATCAGGTCATAAACTCTCCATTTGGTATATTGGACAGTAGCTGGTCAGTAGAAGATCTCAAAGCCCTGTTACTTTGCACGTCTCCCCACCTGCCCAAACTATCCATGGATCTCAGTCTTTGAAAAAAAAAAAAAAAAAACCTTCCAGTTCCATTAGATTCACATTTTTTCAGCACAAACATCTTTTTAGTGAAGGGATCGAATTAATTATATTCAAGGTTACCTCTTCCAACAACAAGTATTCAAACATTGTTGATTTATCATGTTGCAAAGGTTTAAGACATTTCCTTAGACCAATTCAATCCTCATTGTTTAGGGTGCACAATTTGATTATCTTAGAGGATTTGATTATCATTCACTAATGATTTTTTTGGATGATTTCTGTGCATGTGGAAGATGGACTTTTTTTCCATTGTTGATGAAATATATGGCAATGGCAGCCACCACGTTTCTTGGTTCATTCAAAGCCCGCGTGCGTGTTTTTGTTTCTACACGTACATGTATGTATGAAATACTGGTAGACGTACAGGTTCTGTTTTTCATTCCATACGAGATCAATGCATGGCCCAGATAATTGAAGCCACTCAAAAAGGAAGGGGAAAAACGGGAAGAAATATATAAATCAAATCCATCCAACATAACCAAGTCCCCACCATCTCTCTGAAAGTTGAGTGGGCAACGAGACTAATGATTACAAGCCTGAGATAATGATAACGGCCTCTATTTAAATCGGAACGTGATTGTACTAACACACATTGTCCTAGCGATGATGATTAAAAGCTCTGCAATTCTTCCTTATCTCCCCAGATTTTCCAACCAGTACGTCCAGGCTTCCCAGCTTTATCATAGCATTTGCAAAGTTTCGCTTGAAGCTCTCAGCATTCGCAGCAAAACCAGCAACAATGCGCCTGGATGAATTATCCAGAGCCAATTGCTGGTCAATATGGAGCACCCCTCTCCTCTTCCTGATCTGCCTGTAGTACTCGTTATCAAACACAAACGACGTGTTCTGGTCCAACACTATCTGAGGATCGTTCCTCGTTGGCCGTCTAGCCGACCCACACGTTCGAACCAGCTTAGCATCCAAGGCAGGATCCATTGTAGGATCACGTCTTCCAAAACTGGACAGCCTGCCTTTAACCAAACTGCAGTGTGTGAATCCCACCGTGTGTGCTCCCAGGAGAGTCACCATCTCCTTAAGTGTGAACCCTTTTGCTCTGAAGGATTCGAACGCCTGAGACACTGAGAACGACGATTTAGGCACATTCACTTCCTTGGGATTAGACACCAGCCCGTCTCGCCTCCCCGTCGGAACGCTGTATCTGGGTCCTCCCGCCAGAGCCACCGCGTCCCTCGTGGCCAGTGTTAGGATATCTGCGCACGAAACTGTGCGAGGACAGGCTTTTTCTAAGGCTCTCTTTATCTCGTCGATCAACTCAAAGCTATCAAGGTTTACGTTTGGCGGTGCTTGCTTCTCCGATGCGTGTCCCCTCCTTGGATCTATCAGTATGGAGCCATCGCATCCCTGAAATTGAACCACACAGCCACAACATTAATATATATACATGTAACATATATGTACGAGAATGATCGTTCTTTCTTACTCTAACAAAGCAATCGTGGAATTGCATTTGAAGCAAGTCGGCGGTGATGAATCTGTGGTGTTTGAAGCGTCTCTGCATAGCATGACGGACGATGGTCTCAGCGGATGGGCAGCTTCTGCCATAGAATCCAACCTTGAGGTGGGCGAATGCAATGGGAAGCATAAAAAAGAAGACGAGGACGACAATGGATATCTTCATCTCTGGCTTCCTCAATATACTCGTGTGTTGAGACTTGAGACCAGAGGGAACGATTATATTTATAAAGCTGGAGGAGGCCTGCCACGCTCTCATGCTATAATGAGGAGAGTGCCTAGCTAGTCAAACATGTAATCATAATAGAATTGAAGTACTCATATGTGTGTGTGTGTGTGTGGTGCCACACGTTCCTTTGATTATATAAGAATCCAATGTCATTAACTAACGGAATTCCAACGGTTCAAGTTTACAGTAAAACCTGTATTTTGTTATTAAGTGGAAACTTTATGTAATATGCAAATGGTTAAAAATTCCAAATTAGAAACAATTTTGGGGAATCTGTGCCGATTTTTAAAGTACGCTGCGTTTGTGTTCATAATCAGAAAGGTGGAATTAAACGAAGCAGGAGCTGAAGGATCGTATCAAGACAAGACTGATGAGCGTAATTATATTGACATGGACCATGCGGTTAGTGTTTTAGATTAGGATCATTTTAATTATCCTCCTCCTTGATACAACTATATATATAAGTTATTTTTAAATAACCCAAACAGATTATTAAAAAAACTTGATGTCTTAAAAATAATTTTCTTCTTACACATACGCCTGTTACTATTTGATAGTGCTTTAATGACTCACCATGCATCGTTTTGAGTTATCCAACTTCTCTTTTCATAATCTAGAGCGTGTTAAACCAGGAAAATTTGTTGACCCAAAGAAAACACTGGCAAATTTTCTAGAGAATTAAAGAGAGAGAAAAAACGAAACAATAATTACTACAACGTTTTTCATGCTTCCTCTATATAAGTGGCCGACAACTTTTTCATCCATCCTTTCAAGTTCATAGTAAAAACAGCGAGCGGTGTCTACTGGTTGGATAATTATTTATTGTTTGATTTAGTCAGTGTGGATGAATGCAATACTGTAGCAGATGGAATATAGTGTATTTAAAAGATTATAAAACCCATTTACATCATATGGTTTTCTTTCCCGGTTGGAGATGAGTTAGAATCCAAGTTTGGTTCCGTTCAAGTGCCTTAATTTATGCAGTCATTGCATCCTTCCAAACAATAAGTTTAACAGCTTGGTTATAAGTTGGAGGTTCAGGAATAGAAGTCACAGCCATGATAAAATTTTTATAAAAGGAAGAAAGTGAGGAATAGGATAATTAAACAGATGACAAAGGGTACCTAGGATTACCTTTGTCTGATGATTGTTCAGCTGAAGACAGAGGGGCAAAGCGATAATCCTGCAGATACAAAGGGTTAGCAAATTCTACAAGATTGACAAGTTGGTTGTAGAGACATAGGAGTAGATGTATTAACAGAAAGAGGAATTAGTGCATGTCTGGGAGAGCATTTGGGCTCCCTAAACACATGTTCAACATTGTTTTTTTGCAAACCATGATAATCTCATTCACATATTTACTTCGTAAACTTTAAAAGCACTACTTCACCGCTTTCCCAAACTGATGGGTGAGTCTGAAGAAGGTGTGTTATGAGGGGAATCTATAACAAAAACAGGAGAGGCATCGTCTAAGAAGGTGGGAAAAGATTGAATGGTTGGATCTCTAGGATGTAATGAAGTGTGAGATTGGGTGGTGACAGATTTAAATGGGAACACAAGCTCATGAAATATAGCATCACGTGACAAAAATATTTGATTGCTATGTAAATCAAGTAAAATGGAAGCTTTAGAACCAGAAGGGAAACCCAAAAAGACACATTTTCAAGATCTAGGGTCAAATTTTGTGTGATGATGAGTTAAAGAAGAGGCAAAGCAGAGGGAACCAAACACTTTGAAGTTTGAATAAGATGGAGGAGTATTGTATATCTTCTCAAATGGTGTAGTGTTTTGAATGATAGGAGAAGGGAGACGGTTTATTATGTATGCAGCATGCATGGCAACAAATGACCAATAGAAAAAGGTAGATTGGACTGAAATAATATTGCTCTTGAAATAGATAAAATTTGTTGGTTCTTCTCTCTACTAAACCATTTTGTTGAGGAGTTTTAACATAAGATGTTTTATGAATAATATAATTCCTTTTGTAGCATAGAAATCAAACATAGAGCCTGGCAAAAAAAAACAAAAGAAATCAGACATAGAGAATTCAGGGTCATTATCAAACTGCAGGTCTTTAATTTAAGTTCTTATACCAGATTTTGACTTCATCAAAAAAGCCATGTATATCTAGAATAATCATCTACAATTGTAAGAAAATAGCGATGACTGTATATGTAAGGAACAGAAAAGGGACCCCGGATATCTGTATGAAACAAATCAAACATTTTATTGCAAGAGTTTGTGCTTACAGGAAATGTAAGGCATCTTTGCTTGGCAAAATGACATGTATCGCAGGTAAAGGTTGGGGGATACAGGAAATATTAGCAACAGTTTTGTGTAATGCAGGAAAAAAGGAATTAGAAATGTGACCCAATCGAAGATGCCAAAGGGTGAAAACAGAGTTGGTTGCAGCAGTGTTGATATGAGAAAGTTCGGTGGAAGGTAGCATATATGCATTCAGTGTATGAAGCCCTTGAGAGATTTTAGCTAAACCAATCATCAATGAAGGATGGAGCAAGTGTATCTCACAAAATGTAGAGTAAAATATGAGATAACAATCAAGAGTACTGGTCAAGCAAGAGACAGAGATGGGAAGCAACTACATGCGGGAAGATAAAGAACGTTGGTGAGGACTACAGATAAGGAAAGATACCCGAATGGGAAGCAACTACATGGGAACCTATAGGAAGACTAACATAAATAGGAGAAATAGGTTGATATGAAGAAAATAATTTTAAGGAATAGCAAACAAGGTCAGTTGAACTTGAATCAGTGATCCAAGTGCCAAGAGTTTAGAGGAGACAAAATAGCATTTATCTGCAATTGGAGGTAAGGGAGAACTGGAAATGCGATTAATAATGGAGGTTGAAGATGGCTTAGGGCCCAGAAGATTGAGCAGACGGTTATACCGATCAGTAGTCAGTTGAGACACAATGGAAGCTGTTGAGGGAGGTTGTGCTCGAGACGGAAGCTGTGCAATAGGGACACATTGAACACATCCAGATTCTTGAGCACTGATATGATTCACCAAGGAAGAAGAACCAGTAGAACGAAATTTAAAGCTAGGGGGAAATCCATGTTTCTGATAGCATGCATCTTGGTATGATGAGGCTTACCACAATAAGTGCACAATTTGTGGTTGGAAGAAGAATGAGGCAGCTTGTTATCATGTGAAGGAGCATAAGGTACCTTTGAGAACATAATCTTGGGCTCAGAAGGGAGATAAGGCTCACGTTTTTATTGAAGAATCAGTAAGAAAACATGATTATTATGAGGTAAGGGATCAAGAAGCATAATCTGAGACTTTACTGGAGCATATTGTTCATTGAGCCCTTTCAAGAAATGAATGACGTAGTCTTCATCTCTGTGGGTACGAGCTCTTTCAAACGATCCACACAGACAAGCTTTGATTGGATGAATACTGGTCAATTCATCCCACAGGATTTTCAGCTGAGTGTAATATTCACTCACCGTTAAGCTTCCTTGCTTCAAATTGTAAATTTCTTCTTGAAGTTCAATAATTTAAAACATGTCTGACTGGGAGTAACGAGATTTGAGATCATTCCAGATCTCAAAAGCTGAATCAAGCCAAAGAGTGCTTTTATCGATGATTGGCGAAAGAGATTTGGTGATCCAATCCAACCTTGAACCAAATTATTGCACCAAATTATGCATTCAGCTGCAATGTAAAATGCCTCTTTGTCCATTCACGAGCACTCGAGCAGCTTCATGCTGGCCTTACCTTTTAGAGTTGATCTGTTACAACCATACGTCTTTCGTATATTTAGAATTTTTATCCACCGCTGATGAACTCAATTTAGGATTTTTATTATATATAAAACTTTATTTGCCTAGCTATCCCAAGTAGAACTGAACTACTAAGGGGCGCCTCATCTGGAGTGTTGGATGCTGAAATGAAGATAGGAATATGGAATATTTTTAGCCAAAATCAATGAACCTGTTTCTCCAATAAACATACATTGGAAATCTAACCAGGTTAGTGCTTCAGCCGTGAGTTTTGATCCGCACATCAACAATTATGACATCCATTAATTATACATGCAGTAATACTGAAATTCCTCTGGCTAAAAAAAATAAATTAAAGCGATGAAAGAATTCAGGCAAACCATTTCCGTGAGGGATTTTTCTGTCTTTCGTTATTTCGGAGTTCTGACCTGAACATGCACACATGCAATGGTTCGTATATATGGCCTAATTATTCAGGAAGCTAGCTAGCTAGTCTCTCGTCAAGCATAATTAGTTCTACTTGGGATTATTAAAAGCCCTACAATTCTTCCGAATCTCCCCTTCCTCCCCTATCAGATCTTGAATGCTTCCCATCTTCACTATGGCTCTCGCAAAGCTCTGCAGAAACGCCTCATTGTCTGCAGCATACCTGGAAACAAGAGCTCTAGAGGAATTATCAAATGCGAGGCGTTCATCCAGTTCCAATATACCCCTCCTCAGAACAAGCTGCTTATAGAATGAATTGTCAAAAACAAAGGGTGTGTCTTGGTCCATAAACACAACGCGATCATCATCACTGGCACAAAACTTGTCCAGCTTGGCTCTCAACACAGGATCCATTGGAGGGTGATCACCAGGTGCTAACCTAGACTCGAGGAAACCACAATGCGCAACGCCAATCGTATGAGCACCTAGAAGAGTGACCATGTACTGTTAACCCAACGCCGGTGAAAGAATCAAGAGCTTGCTTCATTCGAAAATCAGGCTGTGGTAATTTGACATCGACTGCGTTTGAGACAAAGCCATCGCGCCTCCCTGTGAAAACCTCATATTTGGGTCCTCCGGCGACGTCCACCGCATCTCTGGCGACAAGTGCTATTATATCGGCACACGAAACCGTGGCAGGACATTCAGCTTCCAGGCTTTGTTTGATCTCATCGATTACATAGAATCCTCGAAGGAATAGGCTATCAAACGCGCCTTTTTCTGGTTTCGTGGGTTCCGTCTTGTTCCTGAAGCCTATCAGAAGCGAGGCATCGCATCCCTGGAAGAAACACACTTACGCAGTTATATGTTAACAAATAGACAGGTTTACAATATTATAGTGCCTTACATACGTACCCTAGAGAAACAATCATGGAATTGCAAGCGAAGCAGAGATGCGGCGAGGGACCTGTCGCGGCTGATACGGCGCTGCACCACTTGCTTTACAATGGACTCTGCTTTTGGACAGGAAGAGCTATAGAAACCAACCTGTAGAGCTCCGAATCCGGAGGGAAGTTTGTGGAAGAAAAGAAAGAAAAAGAAGAGCACCAATATTACACTCATCTTCTTCTTGTTCTGCGAAGACATGCTTGCTTGACTTCCCTCTGAAATGGTCTCGTGCTTTTGGTCCCAATGGAGTCGTCTAGTATTTGTACTTGAGATCCATATATATAGCTACCCCGGCCAAGGATGATTTATCCGCATTTGCTAACATAGTAGATAATCTATATATATATAATTAACTTATGCAACTATTGAATATTAATTCTGACATAACTACAAGGGCATCAACTTAATTAATATCCACCGATCCTAGGTGAACCACCATGATAACTATACATGATGGGTACGCAAACGTGATATTGAATTCTGAAGGGTCATATATACAAACAAGACTTGATAACCCATGCGTTGCCCGGTTACGTGAAATTGTTAGACAAGTAACTAAATTAACAAGATTAAAGTCATGCAACATAATTTTGGAGAATATAATCATTTTAATTCTATTTTTTAGTGATATTCTCTTATATAGGGTTAGTTTAATATAACAAACAATTTCATTTTTTTAAAAATTTAATACATTTTATATTTTGCCCTGCAATTCATTATATGCCTTTTATATTTTTCCCACCAATTTTCTCTACCTCATTATCTCCATAAATAAATAAATTTATATTTAGAAAAATAATTTTTCTTACACATTTATTGATTTTAACTGTCCAAAGAATTGACTTGGGCCAGACCAATTTTGTACACAACTTGCAAGCCTACACGGAGGCATGATTAGCCAATAATCAAACGGACAAAGACGGAGAAGACACATATGTAGCCATTCCAAGAGACTAGACTCATCTACCACGTTCCTAAAACCTCAGCATAGACCGTTAGATTCAAATATTTAACGGCCACTACCCCTAGATATTCGGGAATCGTTAGACAAGGCAAATGAGAGATGAAGGTTGTAAACAACTACTTATTTTTGCTTTATTTTACGTTGTATGCATTCACAACACATTTGAGCACTTAGAAATCTCCTTCTCTCACACTCCATTGCTCTACTATTCTCAGAAAACTGGTCACTGCTATATTTTTTACAATCTTATCTACAAAAAATCATTCATCCGTCTTGTGTTAAGCATAGTAGTTTATATATATATATATATATATATATGTTTCTTACACTATTGATTGTCCAATCCTTTTTTATCGATTCGGTACTTTACTAAAATTTGCACAAACGTAAACCAATAATTTATTTTGCACGATTTGGATAATTATCGGTTATGAAAAAAACAGGTGGAGTAATTCAATAATATGATGGAACATAGAAAGATTTTGATCATGTCAAACTTTATTTGTGATTTAACTTTAATATAGTAGATTTTCATGATTAAAAGTTGCAAATTTTGATCATGTCAAACTTTATTTAATGATATTTTTAAAAAAAACAAAGTCGATTTGTCAACCTGGATAACATCGAAAATTATAAAAATAATTGACCATAAATTTTGTCGGGGAAAGAATAAAGGTATGAAGAAATGACATGGGGTTGACCATTGACAAATGTAGAGAATTAAGGATATATTACTATTAGGCGGATGCATGAAGGCGCAGGTTGGTGAATGCTTGAGTTGGAATGGATGATGTAGCAGAGAGAACATGCTCATCAAGTTCTTGAACGATCCGCCTCCAAATACACACCAATCACTACTACTACTACTACTAAATAATTTTCTATAACAGCTGGATTTTTTTTGTACTCACCATGCATTAATCTACTCATTTGTTATGTCTGTGTCAAACCTATGAGGGTTTCATCGTTTTCTATTCCTTGTTGCCGATCATATATTGCCGCCCCAATGCTTCTATGACCTCATTCTCCTCGATCATCTCTTTTATTTATTTTTACCTTTTTCTTAGTCTTTATTTTCTTAAGGTCAGCGTTGTGATGAATCAAGCACGCACATCTCAGTATTTCTCCTCCTTGTTTTTGTCTTCGTCTGTTGAATAGGTTCAAACGTGTTTGACTATGGTCTGTGCCCAGAAAAGTTCTAACTACATCCCCACCCCACACATAACCTCATTTAATTCTTCCAACGCTGGTATTACATTGAGTTCTTTTAACTATAGTCAATGTATGTATAAAATAAATTGTTTTCGTGTTGTGTACTCACGCGTGTATCTGTAGTTTTATGGATGTACACGGATATAACTTTTGATCACTTTGGATTAACTTTTTTAAGCAATTTTACGTAATATGAGGTATATGAGATAACTTTTATCTTAATTACGTGAAAATGTTTTCATCATCTATTTTGGATGACGTCTAATAGAATTATAATCTTTCTAGAATTGTCATAGAGCCTAATCATGTTTATTTTTCTTTTTGCTACATATGGGTATTTTCCAATTAAAGATGATCATATCCGATTCATTGTTAGGTACCAAATGGGAGCATATCTCTCCGTGAGAATTTGAACTTATATCCACCATATTGTGAGGGACAATATCATCGAACTAGAAGCAAACATATTCGAGATATTGTTGACTGCTAAACTATGTATATCTCCCAAACAAGGACCTCTTGCTAGGGCCCAAATATCTGTGAGCTTTAATGCTTCTGAGTGAATATTTAAAATACAACAACAACCAATGGGATAGTCTGGGGCGAGCAATAAACCCAGGATACCGGATTGTTTATACAAAAAAAAAAGTCAGGCGAAAATGGTAGGTTCCTCACAAACTAATGTTTCAATCCCTATTGAAAGATGTTCTTATATTTAATATCTTATTGTACTTTGAACATGATTGTCTTCAAAAAGAAAATACACATACTATAGCCAAAAATACAATAACATACCCAACTGTCTAGTTGGAGGGGCCATGAATGAAAGTTTGAACTTGTGTTAAAAGATATGCTTAAACTTTGTGTCTCACAGTGCCTTAAATGGGATAGCTCCCTATAGAATGACACATGTGGTGAGGTGAAAAAAAGACATTAACATGGAATATTAAAGGATATAGTTTTCTTTGAACAAACGGGTTGAAGTGCTTTGAATCCAAACGCTCAGAAATGCTAGAGGTTGCTAGTCTGCAAGAGAAAATTGAAGCGTGAATTCGAAGAGTCTGGATTCAACATTACGGACCACTGTTAGCCCCGGGAAACAATAGCACCACTGTTTAGTGTTTCTTTTTAGTGCAACATGCGGATTAATAGTTATAATTAAAGTTGCATTTGATTCTTAGAATTAGCGTAGATATCACAACTCACAAGATTACAGTGGCAATAATTTTTCTTTTTCGCCTTCTACATAAAATTTAAAAAGAAACAGATGGCTATACTCCCTTGTTTGGAACGTTGTTTCTAAAAGTTAAATGTATGTGTAACAATGTTTTTCTGCAAAATGAGATAATTTTCTTTACATATTTACTTCGACTTACATAAAAATACTTCTCTACCTCTTTTTCAAACGAACCCAAGGTCAATGCATACACTACTCCAATAGTTTATCAAACACAATCCTTTGTTTTAAAAAAACAAATGACATTCAATTAAGATTTATAGTACTTAAATATTCAAATGCGATTATGTAGCTTAGATTGCAACAAGAGCTAAAGACGTTTGATTGTTTTTCGACCAAAAAAGAGTGAAATAACACAAAAATAATTAGTATTTCAATATATTTAAATAAATTTGAACGTAACAATTATTTTAAAATAGAGATACCAAGCAGTCGTTCGTAGCAGGATGAGGTTGACATAGCTGAATGACTTCATGATGTAATAACTGGTAAGCAGTGACGTGGCAGGCTGCAGGGAGAAATAGGAGTACGTAAGAGGCATATATGATATTTGGTGGATTCCCTTAGGATTTAAGTTTTCTTCATCTGCAAAGAAGTCATATTTAAGTTGGGGGGGGGAGAAAGGAGAGAGTGAGTAAATATGCAATAATATAAATGTGGTAGCTTTAACTTTGGAGGATTAAAGAGGAATTGATGTGGGTCTGTCATTGGCATTAATTTAATGACAGAGAGCCCAAAAAGGAACGTCTTTTCACACGAGATGACTGGGAAAGAGGTGTTATTGAGGAGTGAAGCCAGTGACATATGTGTGCTTTTTCAGTGAAAGCGTCTTTCCTCGTAAAAAGCACAGGCTTAAAGCAAGGCTTTATGATCCGAACTTTCCTCAGGTCAAATTTCTTTTTTCTTTTTGCAAGAAAGAAAGATTTGAAAAAGTCCCTCCAAAGCTCCTGTCAGCTTTGCCTGCTCACAACTGCACTTTGTAGAGCATCCCCCAATTATGACTTTGCTTGCCCCATTCAACAACCATCACCACCACCTTGACTTTGACCTTCAATGTTCACCAAGCTCATCTCCCAATTTCCATATCACTATGTATATCAATTGAACTCTTCCCAAGATCGATATTTTCCAAAACTAAAAAACTCTCCAAGCCTGCACTCCAACGCTAACTTGGTTTTTATAGAAAAGATTCGATTCGGTAGGAGAAAGAAGGCGCACGGGGAAAAGATATATATACATACATATACACATGCATGGGCATTGTGCAACATGCTACAGATCTCTATATGCCAGTACCACTTCTAGTTTTGAATCATGTGAATGGTAAATAAAAGGTTCAAACATTGTCCCAACTTTACCATTTTTCTTGGTTGTAGAGGCGCTAACGCCAAGAATAATCTGTTCTCAAAGATCAAACTACACACTACATTTCGATCCATCAAGGACGACATTAGGAACTAGTAAAGCTATAAAATCGGTTTACAACATCCTTAACAAAAGGACTAAAAGACAGCAATCGGCAGAGTATATTGGGAATTAACAGCAGTCTGATCTATCACCATCAGTGCTTTCCAAGGGCTGGGCCATTTCTGGGAGAGGATGAGGAGAGGCAACCAGTATTAGAGGCAATTGAAACGCCAGTCCCGTTACCCCAGCATGGAGCTGCCACAAATTGTACAGGAATGTTTGGTGAGGCAATATTATTCTCAGCATACCACTGAACTGGTGGAAACACCCATGGAGCAGCAGGGTAACATCGTACACCGTTTGATGTGTTCATCAGATTCGACACGCCTCTGTTCCATTGCACTGCTCGTTCTGAACCTTCATTGTTGGCCACAGAAGATCCACACCCAGATGCCTCCTCCCAATTTCCAAGATTCAGAATTGAGCTCGCGGATTCGGAAACAGTGGCTTCTGGGCCAAATCTCAGCACGGTGCTTGTATTATCTGCTGCTGCTGGCTTGAAACCAGATGAGGAGGATTCAAGAGTGGCGAAACGTTGGTGAGAAGAAGATGAGTCTGTGTTTTGGGTTGGAACCGGAATGCCTTCAGAGGATACCGCAGTGTGGCGATGGTATGGCGAGGATAGTTGTCTGTTCCTTCGTCTTCCGGCACCAACTGGGACGTTTCTCATCGCTCCGCCGGCGGTCCAGTATCTGTGGCAGCTCTTGCAGAAATGTCGAGGTTGATTCACGTTGTAGTTATTGAAATAACAGAACTTAGTGTCCATGCTGTTGCATCGTGGACACTGTTGAATCTTGTCTGGTTTCTTCATCATTTTAAATTCTTCTGCGCTGCTTATCTTCGTTGACTCATTCTTCTGATGCTCATTTTGTTGTTCCGAGTTTTCTGCAAAAAGCATCCCGGCTTCCGGTTTCTTTGAGCTGCTCCGACCATGCTAAAATGTGAATCATTATCAGGGTTTATTTTAAATGAAACAAAGATTGACAACTTACCGGAAGTATGCAAGAAACCAAAACATAAACACCACGTCACATTCATTTTCCATCCAAATCAAGAAATTGTACAACCAATTTTTTCCCCCCACCCTCAGTCTATTTTCACGTATACTTCAACTTTCTATTTCAATTTCCACTAATTATTCTTTTCACCTTAGCCATGTGCAGCCTTTTCCATGACCTCTCTGTTATTTCCATTTATCTGAACAAAAATTTGGTCACAGGTTCGACACCTAAAAACGTAGTAAACGAGGGAATTTCCGATTGGTTACAGCGAACGCTGAGATTCGCCAGTACGAAGGAAATGCACCAAATAGCCTACGAGTATAAGCGCCTCATCAGAAAATCTAAAATCACTGTGCATCCATTCAGTGATAGGAAAAAAATGCTAAGATGCTGATCATGATGAAAAGAACGAAATAATGAGGGCAGGACAGCCTGGCTCCCATTTGTGTTTCTGAAAGAATGAAATGAATTCATGAAACCAAGCATCAAGAGCACAGGAACCGTGAACATCGAAGAATAACCCCCAATGACAAGAAAATAGTTTAAAGGTGGCATTAATGGTATGGAACCAAATACGGCCGGAGAATGACTTACATATTCCCTCAAAACTCACAAGTCACAGCCCATGTTTTGTTTTTGGCCATGGAAGCCCAGATGAGTCAGAACAATGTAAAATAGTATAACAAAATCCTGAATTTCCCGCAGATTTGAAGATTAAAAAGGAGACTATCCCAGTTGAAGGAACACAGATACATGGGAGAGGATGGCAATGAAAGCCTAACGCAGAAGCACAGACATGAAGGAACGGTTAATGGCTGTAAGTAACGTACCTCGGGGGCAGAGTTGGATGGAATCGGAGAAGAGGTGGCCGGAATCCGCGATGCGGAGCAGGACATCTTTTGGCCGAAGAGTATAAAACCAGGATCGTTGGCCGACATATCTGGTGAAGCGCTCAGGCGAGGTGGGGAGGTTGGAGTCTGGAGGGAGGAAGGGGGACGTCAAACTCGAACGGCCATACAGATTAAAGAGCAAGAAGCAGAAAGAGAGATAGGTAATCAAGGGACCCAGAAAACTTTTCTAAGAGCGAGTGGTAATCAGGGACAGAGCCTCCCAAAGAAAAAGGCCCTGCAAAAAGCGCACACAACGTGAGCCATTGTACTCCTACTCACACCAGCAAAAGCATCGTCCTTTTTTTTAGTATGCTTTTCATTTTCTTCCTTTTATGAATTCTCCGTACCTCCCCGTTCTATCTCTCTGTGATTGTTTTGGTTATTTCTTAAATTTGTTGTCGTTTTATTTGCTTCCTATTTTTATAAGAGCACGAGGATACTGGGATAGATACCGTACACATTGATGAGAACACTATTGTGTTTAGTAGGAGTAAAGAAAGCCATTGAATGTAAAATCTGAGGACATGAATGCATCATTGACAGTAACAGGAAAATTAAAGGTGTTCAACAGAAACATTTTTTCCCGAGTTTTTTTTATGCGGGGGAGTAATGGATTTTCTTTTCTGGGGACGCAGAGGCCAAGTATGAAAAGGTGATGGACGTTATATATAGAGAGATGCCGACTTGAGCAGAGGTGAGGATTAGCCGCCTTCAAGATTCACACTTCCAATTTGGATTACATTTTGTAAGTGATTTTATTCTACGTGAAATAAATATGTGTTTTGGCTTATCTATGTAAAATCACTCTTTTTATTTATCAAACTACTAGAAACACTTTAAGATAAACTTTTTTCACTACTTATCTTTAATATTGCAAAATCAATTACCTACGAGGCCTAAGAAGGAAGCATCAACCGCTGCAATTCCGAATTCCCACGCTATCCAATCATGGCGTGATTTACCAAGTTACTTCCCTCTTGCTTGTTCCCCTTCCCGCACACATCTCCATCCTCCAACTTACCCTTTACAGACTACAGTAGCATTTTATGGCTCCCTCCAAGGAAATGATAGCAACAGCACTACAAGAATGCCATCACAATATTACTTGTCGTTCACTGAGATTCATTTCAATTAATTCCCGAATGCCAACATTAACGAAAGGTGGTTAAGAGTTTGTTTGGTTTCTCTTCTTAAAATTTAGGTTTGGTTTTAAAATTTAAATTTTATTTTAAAATTAAGTTTTGTCCAAATACTCACATTTTTCAGAAAAGTTATTTTGAAACAAAATCAAAATTTTAAAAAGATCATTTTCTTGTCAAACACACCCTCTTTTCTAATAAATTTTTTCTTTCATGCTTCTTTTTCTCTTTCTTATCTACTTTTTGCCTTGAAATCCGTAAAACCCAATAACTTGCCAAAACACATTCATTTTTAAAACCTAGATTTTACTTCCGAATCCATTCTCCAAACCCTAAGTTTTAACTTAAAATCAAAATCACTTTCAAATGGGTCGTAGGTGGTTAAATATGCTTCTATTGATAAAAATTTTTAAATTCATGTTTATTAAATTCTTTTCTACCTCCACTGGCAAATCGAATTCATTTATCTCTTTCCACCAATAATTGAGTATAATGAAGATTAAATTAGGAAACAGTCATTGATAACTTTCTAAGTAAACTTACATGCATTACAAATCTTCTTCCACGAATTGAATAGATTGTTTTTTTTTTTTGATACAAGAATTGAATAGATTGTAACAAAAAGTGAAGTGCTGCGTGATGGTGATCCTAACCTGATTATGTTCACTGGATTTGGTTTCTCTCGACTGTGGTTTGTTTGTACCATGTATCTTCTGATAAATATAAATCCATAAATTCAGATTCAAAGTATTACAGTGGAAGATTTACGTACCTCTTGCCATAGTATATTCTCAGAGTTTTCTTAAATTATTCTGAACGGGAATTTCTGGCACAGCGATGGACTGTCGAACACCGTCACCTCGTCAGAGAATTCGTGATTGAACAAATAACGTTTTTCTATTTCCGTATCCGTTCTGAGCCATGGTCTCTCCTTTATATAGCCCCCCATCAAGACTTATCAAGGGACTTAACGACCAGACATACCCTCTGAACACAACTCTTTAAATAATGATGCAGGACACATCCGGTGATATATTTATATATAATATATAATATATTCAAATAAATAATATATATAAATATAATAATATATATTTAATATCTATATAAATTTCCAACATCTACTGCAATTTTTGAATTGTTTTGATAACATGAAAACAGCACAAAATGATTTATACTTCTGAGAGCAATGAGCAGTCGTATATATTTAAATAATCAGATTCAATTGAGAGGTTATCTGAATGGAGAGGGGGCGCTCCTCTGCCAGTTATGCATTGGTTGCCATCGAAGCTGTTTGCTAAGCGTTACCCATCGTTACAGTTGCAATTAAAATATGAGTAATGATTTCTACTCCTTATCTGGACAAAATGCCCTTTTACAAAAATGAACACTCCTGATCATGACATGGATTCCTCCCAATTCATCCATCCTCTTTTTCTCATAACGAATGGATATATTCTTACGTTAAAATCAATCTTATTTCACGTACTATTCGGTGGTTTTTAAAAAAAAAGTTCAAGCGATATCGGTTTTAGGAGCTTAATTACCAGAGTCACAGTATACCTCCAGTCGTAATGAGTGGTTACAAAGGTATTTACTATTTTAGAAAAATCGGATTCGCATGGGCGATAAACCGGCAACCAATTGACCCACTCAGACAAGCCTACTTTAAGACTACAAACACACAAAAAAAGATCATAGTGGAAATATGTGGTTAATTATGTTTAAAAATAAAACTAACCAATTATGTTTAAAAATAAAACTAACCTTTAATTCTCTATTTTATATTTAAATAAATTTATTCATGATGAAATAAAATAAAATAAATGTTGTAAATATTGTGTGTGGGTGTGTCAAAGGAGGAGTCCCACATAATTTGGGATTGTGGAATTCAAGTGAATATGATCTTGGATTAGTAAATTGATTAAGAGGAGGAATATGTTAACATACAACAAAGGGCCACTAGAGACAAATCCGGCATTTTCCCTACCCCTTTGTGCGTAAGTTAATTGCGATATTGGGCACTCTTTATAGAAAATATCCATCTAATTAATTCGTCACTCTAATAACAATTATGGATTTTTAATATTTGTAACCAACATCTTTTAATTATCATTAAGTGTGTTAATGATAATGTAACCACCCATTTAATTGTCATTAGGTGCATTAATGGACGAGTTAATTGCCATTAAAATGTATTTATGAGTGCATTATGTCATGATGATTTGCAGCCTATAAAAGAGCATGAGGTTGAAGTTCTAAGGGTGGCTCTTGAGCTTTCGAGCATCATTCTTCTCTCCTCTGGTTCCCTACCTTGCTGAGTTTTTATTACCTTCTGCTAGTTATTTTCACCTTGTCCTTGCAGGAAGAATCCGTTTAATTCTGGGGAGTGTCACAACTTACTTGCCGTTAGTCGAGGAATAGTTCTTAAGGACAATGTCCTCAGACGCGACTCGAATTAATTCTTTATTTGCAGGTGTTGCTGCTACCTGGATTAGTACAACGTTGCAGAGAAGCTGGAAGATCCACTGACATTTACGTGCCGGATACAACAATCTTAAGAGCTAATTCTCGCTAGACTTGTGAAGAGCGTTATGATGGGTGTTCTCCATTTCAATACAAAGGAAATGAGATAAGTTCTAATTCTAATCTCTGCCTCTATTCATTTAATTCTCAGTCGTGCAAATTATTGATGAGCTGTGGAAATTATTCACGAGTGGTGATCAAATTGTTCGACTCTGTGAGAGTTGTCTGGAATCCTCTTGAATGTTACTAAAAGTTGTACGATCTAAACAAGTAGACTACTTCTGGGGTCAAAACTTACCTGTGCTGATTAAAATCAAAGAATTATTTGAGTTGTGTAAATGCTTTTAACGTGATCATATCTCTGTGGTGAAAACCTGTTATTGCAAAGGGATGTTTTACGCTGCTGTGCCCCTTTCTTTGTTCTTCTTTGATTTGCTACCTTGCTCATAAGGTGCAGCGGCCATCTAGAGTTTTGTTCTTGATCTGATTGATTTCTTTTTCGGAATGGACAGACCAACGGAGGCAAGGGTTTCGCCGCCATTTTCTCCGCCATTGGTGGTGGCAGAGAGATACTGGTGTCGTTGCACTCACGTGATTCCTCAGGTAATACAGTTTCCATATGGATTATAATCTTATTTTGGTGGAGGATTTTATTTAAGGAATGAAGGTATTATTTGTGTAATTCCTCTAGAAGTCTATGATCTCCGTTATTGCGTGAAAAGATGCAACTGGGCAAAGTATAATTTTGAATTGAGATACTTTGCAGTGTAGGTTTTATGTTGTTAGAGGCATTATTGCACTACTTATGTTAGTAGTTAACTTCGCATACGTTGATGAATGAATTTGGACCAAAGGTTTTCAGTTATTGATTTTGGTTTTATTACTTTAACATGCATACCAGATAATAAATCCTTTAGTATACCTTTAGTGCCCATAAATGTATGTTGCCTAGGGGATGTATTCTGTTGGGTTTATATGAGATTGGTTGCATGAGTTTTATAGTCCCATGTCGTGTGATTTGTTTATGATATTTGAATAATTATTTTCATTGTGATCGTTATTTTATAGGGTATGATGATCTTGAAAATTTTGTGCAATCAAATAATTATATTTTCATTATTTATATTAAAGATGGAACTGTAGACTTTGATGTCCATGAGGTAAGGACTAAGTAAGGATAATCATGAACATCAAAGCGTTAATAGTTTGTTGGTTGATTTCTTGATTTGTGTCTATGTGCATTCTGCATTGCTAGTTTTGTGCAAGAATCATAAATATTTATATATTGAATATTGTTATTTACATAACAACATAGTATTTTTTTAATCAAAACAGCATAGTATTTGGAAAAATATGATAATCTATAATGTATACTAGCAAATATGAGTCATTACTGCCATGAGGATTAAACCGTATGTGATATGTGCATTTAATTCATTCAATGAGCTTTGATGACATTAATTTGGTGAGAACAGTGAATATGAAGTTGGATGTGTGGTACCAATTTTTTAATGAATGAAATTTTTATACATGAATAATAATTCATTGCCGATACATGATGCCAAATAATCACCATTACATTAGTTTTGTTGGGGTATTATTGTTCATGGGAGTATAAATGAATGTTTATATTACAAATTTTTATACAACATGTGTGGTGCTTGTAAGTTTGGGGAATAAACTTTGGATTTGATAGTAACAATATTTGAGGAATATTCTAATTTAATTAGAATGGAAGGGATTATATGTGGCATGAGATGCTAAGTTAATTAGAATTATAGATGGTGAAATATTTGAAAATGTGGGGGTGTCGAGTAGCTTCGTATGTGTACAATCGTTTTTACAAATAAAAATATGGTTGTAAAATTATATAAATTGTTTGTCTATCTTCAAAAATATAAAGGTGTATTATGAATTAAGTGGATGCTTAATTATTTGCTATTGAGAGTAAATGTTGTGAATTATCTATCATGGTAAAAATATGCATAAGTATGCATGATTTTGAATTTTAATGTGAAAAGCATTTCAGTTATAATGCTTTGTTGCTTCAAATATAATTTGAAGTATGGATGAATGAAATATGATTTTGAATGTTGAAATCATAAAGGAATATGGAAGTGAATGATATATGATATTGAGAAATGTTGCTCAATGTTGCTTTGGTTTTGAGAATCATTGTGTAAATATTTCTTATGATGCTAACAAATCATTTGAAGTGATTTTTGTATCTCAATATATTTATGCACAAATTTCGAGAATTTGTTGCATTAATAAATATTAATATAAGTGATATAGCTTATGTTATATAGAGATTGAGCATATATAAAGATAAATTAGATATCTGAGAAATACCATAAATGTTGGTATCATGAACAGTGGATTCCTGTTATATTGAGATACACGGATGTCAACTGAACTTCAGTTTTATATGAGAAAATCTACTATGATTATTCATCTTTAATGGTGGTTGAAATAATTATCATTTGAATAAGAGTTTGTTACTCTGAAATTGACTGATATTTAATGCCTAAGTTGTTGAAAACTTATTGGCAAAATTTTGGTGTGAATCCGACAATTTATGTCGATGAGGTGTGATTGTCAAACGACAATAGCCATTGTAGAGAGAACAATGGTTCAGGTACACATTGTTTGAGATATTATATAAGTAAGCTAGCTTAAAATTTATGGAAATACCTCATTCAATATTGTGAGGTCAAAATTGACCTCACAGATCTGTTAACAAAACCCCTAGGAAAGAAACAAATTATTGGTCGAGGGGAATGGGACTAAAGCCAACTTGAAATTGATAGCGATCGCAACCCAACCTCTGTGATTGGTGATCCCATGAAGGAGGTTCAATGGGTAAGAACAAGTCGTTTATCAGTTCTGCTAGCACTAAAATAAATAATGGTCCCTTCCTATGGCATGAGAAAGTGCTAGAATGCATTGTGGTGAGGATGAGCAGAAGCTCTTAATGATTTCATAATCCTACGGGATGGTGTGCTCATTGAAGATACATTTCATGAAATTGCCTCTACGAATGTGGAGTGGGGCCGCTTCTATGAGATCGTGGCGAAATCTCTAGAGCATTCGTTATGCACTAGGCACGCGCACGGGCGTCTTAACGTGCAAAACCGTCGTAAACAGCAGAAATGTGGGGGTATAACCTGACTTTTAACGCCGCTGGTATACAATAAAGATTTGTTAGTTCATAGAAGCAGGCTTCACTAACATCTCTATGTACTATGTGTTATTAATCTATGTCTGTTTCATATCTCTAAGAACCACCAGATACAATGGTTAAACTCATGTGAGTAACTCAGCTAATGGTACTTCCTTTGACACATGTGGGGATTGTTGTAAATATTGTGTGTGGGAGTGTCAAAGGAAGAGTCCCACATAATTTGGGATTGTGGAATACAAGTGAATATGATCTTGGATTAGTAAATTGATTAAGAGGAGGAATATGTTAACATACAACAAAAGGCTACTAGAGACAAATCCGGCATTTTCCCTACCCCTTTGTGCGTAAGTTAATTGCGATATTGGGCACTCTTTATAGAAAATATCCGTATAATTAATTCGTCACTCTAATAACAATTATGGATTTTTAATATTTGTAACCGACGTCTTTTAATTATCATTAAGTGTGTTAATGATAATGTAACCACTCATTTAATTGTCATTAGGTGCATTAATGAACGAGTTAATTGTCATTAAAATGTATTTATGAGTGCCTTATGTCATGATGATCTGCAGCCTATAAAAGAGCATGAGGTTGAAGTTCTAAGGGCGGCTATTGAGCTTTCGAGCATCATTCTTCCCTCCTCTGGTTCTCTACCTTGCTGAGTTTTTATTACCTTTTGCTAGTTCTGTTCACCTTGTCCTTGCAGGAAGAATCTGTTTAATCCTGGGGAGTGCCGCAACTTACTTGCCGTTAGTTGCGGAATAGCTCTTAAGGACAGTGTCCTCAGACGCGACTCGGATTAATTCTTTATTTGCAGGTGTTGCTGCTACTTGGATTAGTACAACGTTGCAGAGAAGCTGGAAGATCCACTGACATTTACGTGTTGGATACAACAATAAATTCATTTTATCTCAATTGTTTTTATCATTTATAATTAATTAAACACTAAAAAAA
>JANTPZ010144016.1:0-21203 GCA_025593235.1 Vachellia pachyceras | reverse complement strand
GAAATTGAATGTATTATTGGCCCTTCCTAAATCCTAACCAGGTTCTTCCCTCCCAGAAGTTAATCATGGAATAAAGTAATGTAGGGCAGAAGAAAGCGGTATTGTAAGAGTGAGAATGAAAAAGGGGGGAAGGCGTGAAGAGGTGAGAAGGAGAGAGAGAATGAGAAAGAACAAATGTAGCTATGTGATTAAATTAATGGGGAGAGTTTAAATATAAAGACGTGGTAGTATGCTGAAGAGAGACGGGTGACCACAAAAAGCAGTTTTGGTTCGGTGTGGATTGACGCGCTTAAGACTGGCTTTTCTGAGGAAGTGGCAGAGCCCCAGGGCAGGAGCTACGAATGGAGACCGAGAGAGAGAGAGAGTCTCTGTTACAGAAGAAAATGGAATGTCTACTTTATTGGGCCCTGGGCCCCACCTTTCCCGCCTCCCCGAGTCCACGCTACGCCTCCCCCAATCAACCCCACCTAGGCACCTACGCCTTCTTCATTCATCTCCCCCGTTAGAATAAACACCTTATTTCTCCTTTATTTTTTTAAATTTACAAGTTATTAACGAATAAAAGATCTAAAAAATCACAAAATTACCATAAGATCCCAGGAGTAGCTGTTGAAGTTGTTAATGAATTCTGGTAAGATTGTTAATGATAACCTTATCAGCTACTCCTGAAACTTTATGATAAATTTGTAAATATTTTAAACATTTTATTTATTAATTCTCTTATTTAAAACTTGATTACATATTTCCCTTTTTTATTTATAAACCCTGAGATCAGAACATTTTATCCTACACATTTTTTTATTATCAAAACTATATATGAGGCAGAAAAATAAAATCTAATTGATCATGAAGGATCACCATAACGTTTTCTTAAAAAAAAATGTTACCAGCTGCAAGAATTCACCACAAAGTGAATTTAGTAACATACCAAAACTAGTCTTAAGATAGATAATAACAAATTCATATTAAAGTTATTTGTATTTTTTTATATTGGTTCTTTACCCGAGATCTTATAGTAATTATCTAAATTAATTAATAGTGGCTTAGCATGAAATTTTTCTAAATGATATTCACCGTTTGCTAAGTTAGAATTCTAAATATTTTTTTTTTGTTCCATGACGCCGAATGTAACAATTTATATGAAGGAAGGAAGGAAGGAAGGAAAAAAAATAGCCCAAAATGAGATCCAAAATTGTGGAGGAAGCCACGTAATGGAATGGATGAACAAAGTTAGAAGCTAAACAGCAGCATCACCTTTCTCCACACACAGCAGATGAATTAATACAAGAGAGCTTCTCTTCCATCCACAAATAGAACACACGCAACATACACATCTCAATTCCTTCAATGAATCAATCCGTGTTGAGCATCACATAAAGTGTTAGCTGTCTCTCGTGATACGACAAATCAATTTTCAACTTTCCATTTAAAAAAATTTTCACTTTTAATATCAGACAATACTTCAAATGGAATCATCATCCGTTAGTTCATACATATGTGTAGCTGAAAAATTTCATCACCGAAATCCCATTTTACGTGTCATCTTATTTATTTTTTACCTATCAATCTCCCCAAACTTGAATGATATTATATTATGGTTGTTTGGAAATTCAATAGAAGAATGTGAGAGGAGTTTTATTTCGATTTGTATGTAATATGATCATACATGCATTCTCAAATAAGCACAAAATAAAAACGTGGCGGCCAAATGAAGCCAACGAATGTCAAATCGAAGCAACAAATCGTCTGCCATATCCATGAGTATATATAACAAGGACGTGGCACAACAAAACGTGGACAACTTTCGATTCATTAAGGAGGAGAAGAAAAAAAACAAGTGACATGATGATTTTTTTTAAGCCATGGCGGAGCATGGTCAAAACTAACACCTTGGTTCATTTGGTTAGCTAGAGAGATAGAGGATGCATTTGGATCAGTGTTTGAACTTCCCAAACACACATTTAACAATATTTTTTTGTAAATCGAGATAATCCCCTTCACATATTTACTTCGTAAATAGTGAAAACACTTCTCCATGACTTTTCCAAACAGGCACAGAGAGGAATTAAGGGTTTATTTGGAAGCCAGTTGTGAAACCTAAGTTTGGTTTCAAAACCTAGGTTTTGACCTAAAATTTAGGTTTTATCCAAGTATAAAATTTTTTCTGAAAAGCTATTTTGGTTACAAAATCTCAGTTTGAAATTTAGGTTTTGAAACCTAGGTTTTCTCTTTCCTACTTTTTCCTTCTTTCTCTTTCCTATTTTTTCTTTCTTTCTTTTCTTTCTTTACTTTTCTTTTCTACTTTTCATTCTTTCTCTTTCCTCTTTCCTACCCACTTTTTTGCCTCGGAATCTGTAAAAATTAATAACTTCCCAAACAAGCCATAGTTTTGCCTCGGTTTTACCTCCCAAACAAGCTAATCACTTTTCAAAACCTAAGTTTTACCTCAGAATTTGTAAAAGCTATTTTTCAAAATATATTCTCCAAAACCTAAGTTTTGCCTTGAAATTTGTAAAAGCTATTCTGAAAAGAGTTTTCAAACAAGCTCTAGGGGGAGAATGATAAAATTGACAGAGAGATAGATATAGATATATGTTTCCTATTGACTTTGAATTTAAATACGTGGAAGCCCCTCCAACTAAAGTGTGTGACTTGTACCGTAAGCTATTTCTTGGAGTTAGGCAGAAAACAAATACAGGACACAGATCAGTTCCTTCACAGTAAGCAAAAAAACAAAAAAAAAAGGAATGGAGAATATAAAAACATGTTTGACAAATATCACTCACCAACCGCTTCATTAGAATATCAATATAACAATGATATTAAAACAAACAAATAAACCCAGCCAAACAAACACATGTTTTAAAAGTCTCTATACCCATAAGTTGCAGCTATTAATTTGACGCCATAATAAACACAGATACTTTCTATTTCTACCACATGAATACAACCAATACATCACACACAGGACACTCACCACTCACCACCTCATTGATTTTACTACTCACCATTCCCTTCTTACTACCCGTACAGTTATATGCCATGATGAGTCTCACATTGACGAAATGCTTCACAAGTGAAGTATGGTTTATAAATTTGAAGGAATTTCTCACCCAAATCGTGTTCAAAACGTCGGTGCTTTCGTGCAGAATAGGGTTGACAACCGATGGTTCTGATGGACAAGAAGTCGAGTGAAATGCCTTTACAAGTGAGAAATCAAGCTGGCCTTTGAAATGTCCGACCCATTGGAGACGACGTAGAATTCTCAGTTCCATGAAATAATCATTAATGCCTCATTTGGTATGATAGAATTGGAAGGTGGAATTGGAAATGAAATTCATTTTCTTTGTTTGGTACGGTGGAATTGAGAGTTGGAAATGGAAATTGAATTCAAAATGGGTAGAAATGAATTCCATGATGTAATCCATGGAATTGTATTAAATTCCATGGAATTGCTTTTTTGGCCCCTTCTTTTTTTTATATTTATTTTCATCTCCATCTTCATTTCCACCAAAATCAATTCCAGCGTATCAGGCATTAATGGAATTTGGTGTTCATGATACAAGTGATGAATAACGAGGCACGTGTCACGACTGTGTTTTCTATTTTATGTGAGTTTAGATCCTCTTTCATGACTTGGTTGACCCTGTTGTTGTGGGATATAGGTTGTCACCCACTTTAGATTATACTTTCACTTTTTAGTTTTTTTAATCCTTAGATTTGTTCCTCCTAAACTAATAGCAACACATGAATATTCATCAGTGGCAGTTAAATTATTAATTAACATTGTTTAGATTTCAACTTTTGAACAGTTAAATTCCCACCATCACTTAGCACAGGTACTATTGGGCCTGTTTAGGAACGCGATAGAAAAATATTTTTACGTAAACCGAGATAAATATGTGAAGGAGATTATCTCATTTTATGAAAAAATATTATTGAACGCACA
The DNA here is from genome assembly GCA_025593235.1 of Vachellia pachyceras. Taxonomy (NCBI): domain Eukaryota; kingdom Viridiplantae; phylum Streptophyta; class Magnoliopsida; order Fabales; family Fabaceae; genus Vachellia; species Vachellia pachyceras. Next base: position 17,254 of record JANTPZ010144016.1, on the reverse strand, counting down.
TTTGAACCCTATAAATGTTAACCGAAACACGTTCATTAGTATTTTTACAGGGCCGGGTAAACAAGTCAAATGCCTGGGCCATGGAAGAGAGATGAATAGGTGGGCTTCTAGAAGAGCATTACGTATAAAACCCAGAGATGTCTGGGGCCCACCACAAACTTCCAAGTCAAATGCTCACCAACTCCCATCCCCTTACAAGAGTTTTCTTTTTTTATTATTGGCACAGATAATGAATGCTAAAAAAAACTTTCTTATACAAAATTATTGTCAAAATTTTTATTTGTTGCTATTGCTTTTCCCTCTTAATCATATATATATATATATATAGACGGTCATATATGGGCTTGTTTGGGGAGGCTGTTTGCCTTCCCAAAAGTCCTTATTGCCCTTATCGAGACAAAATTTATCTCACATATTTACCTCGGAATCTATATTCGTTTTCCCAACGGACTATCCAAACAAGCCCAATATATATAATCAACGTCATATCGTTTCGTAACACTGAAAAGAAATATACAAAAGAAAGGAAACAAATTACGGTTCGTGTTTGTGTACTGTGTTAAAGTTCATTGAAGCTGTTTTGTATTGGCACACCCACCACTGTATTCCTAGCATTCTCATTGGCCATTATGTCGTTTTCCCTACTCTCCATCTGTCGTTTTACATTTCTCCGTTCTCTTCCTCGCACGTGCCTCTTCACCAATTAACCATTCCACTTCCTCCACACCCAAAAATTGAAGGCCATGAAATTTCTCCTTTTTTAAATATTTTTTCTCAATATCCCTTTAGGTTTGCTTCAAACTGAATCCATCCATTCGATCGGTATGACTTTCGCATGGGCAACTTATTGGGTGATTTATAAATTGGTCTTCTTGATAATTAGACTCTTCTTGCCGTCAACTGGATTAGGTCTAATGAAAACGGTTAATCCCTCGTGATGTGGTAAATCGAGGTTCAAATTCCTATTGATAAAGGTGTCCACGAATAGTATTTCTCCATGGAAAGATTATACATGTGCTCTGCACAAAAAAAATATTAGGCTTTTGGTGATATATATATATATGTCATTGAGAGATTGGTGTTTTTACCAAGAAGCTATACTCGCGACAGAGATACAAAGAAATTCATATAACTTGGACTATTTTTAAATCATATATATTAACGTGGTTCACTTTAACGTTTGAAAAGAAAATGGACCTATTTATGTTAAGTCGATTTCATGAAACCTAGAAAATCTGTTTCAAAAATGAATGTGTAAATCATACTGATTGTTCTGTCACAGGAAATAACGTGGATGAGGGAATCCGAAAACTGTACTAATTTGTACATGTTTGAAAGTGACGATGAAACCATGCGCATGATTAATCAGACACACACAAAGACTTTGCAATAACGTCGCATATATTGGGGCAGAAAAAGGCGGAAAAACAAACAAGAAAGAAAGGAAATTAACGAGTTACGGACTCAGGATCCTGATACAGGGGATTCAAGATAAATGAGATTTATTTTTTTAACATGTTTGGGAAGAACTTGTATGTAGGTCCGCCCATGAAAATAACAAAGCTTTGTTGGTCTTAACTTGTAGGCACGGCTAAATATTCTAGGTTAATAAAACCATTTGTTTGTTAGGAGGGAGATAGGTGTGGGAAAGCAAAATTAAAAGAGAGTCGCATGACAATATTATTATTGTGGTGTGAACAGGAAAATTGCATGAAGTATATGGTACGGGGTGGCCATTGACTTCTTTCGGCTGTGAAAGAAATTAAAAGGATCAAAGAGATCAAACGCCAATGAGTATCGTACAGAAAATTGGTCCAGTTCTGTTAATTTCTAAGACACAACCTCAGTCCACACGTTCTGATAGATTCCCTTTTCTGATCAATTCATGCACAGGGACGAAGACGAAGAAGAGTACTTTGTCTTTAATATTCTAGGGAGAGAAAAAAAGTTGCGTAAAAAAAGTCTCAGGGTCTCCACTTCTATTATTTCTTTGCATGCATAAGGACTTTTGTCATCAGGTCGGCTCAGAAGAAATAGAGAGAGAGAGAGAGGAAATTAAATAGCAATTGAAGAGAAGGTTTGGTAAAATGGCCCTTTTTGTGGATTGCAAGAAACAAATAGAGATGAATAGTAGTAGTTAAACTGCGTGCGTGATGAGTCAGAAAATAGTTATAGTTCTTGACCTTTTAACACTTGACACATCTCTATCAAAACCAAATACTCAGGCCCAGCACCGATAGAACAGTGATGGCTGGGTTGTGATTGGGATTTCAACATTCTTTGCCACACGCCTTGTTACTTTGATTCCCTTCTTCGTTGGTTGTTGTTTGCTAAGAAGTTGCTACCTGCTAAAGAGACTTTCATGCATCAGAATATATATATATATATATCAACCTTCAATAATGCCCCTATACGTACCTTTCTTTTCTGATGATCTTTAACTTATAAAATACTTTGAGCCAAGCGTTCAATTATTCTCAGGCACATAAAATCTTGAGATTAGGTGTGGACTTTTGTATATATATACGCAGACTAGTTTGATCAAATAACTCTTTTTTTTTTTTTGCTTCGATAATGCATTGGATGTTTTTCCTTCTCATTCAAAACTCATCCTACGTAGTTTTGCATATGCATAAAAGGCTCAAAATATAATCCGAGCACAATTTACTTCTGCCACCTGATATTGTCCTCGCTGATATATAAGGGATGTACGCACACGCATGCACAGAGAGTGAGAGAGAGAGAGCGCGTGTGTGTGTATAACAATTTTTTGGGAGAGACACGTGGCCGGCCACCGCCACATTGTGAGATGAGCGATTATATATATATATATATATATATATATGAGGAATGGCAGACATGAATGCAGAGCATAAGCTATTGGAATCCTGATAAATCACATGCCTTTATTTATAGATAATTTAGTTTTGGAGGATCACAAGTCCCATTTCACTGATTTTTTTTTTGTATAAACCATCCGGTATCCTGGGGTATTCTGGGTTCATTGCCCGCCCCAGACTAATTCGGACCCCCCGCGAGGAGTCGTTACGGTTGTAGCGAGGTATTGATGGGACAAACTCTTTGAGGTTGGGTTAATTATCACGGCTGTCACTCCTCAGGGTTCGACCCCTCGCCCCCGAGGAATGCTGGTAGTAGCCCTTGCCAACTCTACCAAACATCCATTGGTCATTTCACTGATATAAAATAGAGGGAAATGGTGTGGCAGGAGTGGCCCAATAATGATTTTTATTTACATACACTAATTAATGATGATTAAATTTTAATTGCTGGGTGAGAATGAGAGAAAAGCTGCTAGGGGACTTGGCTTGTCGAGTTCTTCATTATACATATAGACACAGAGATATATATATATATATATAGAGAGAGAGAGAGAATGGCGTTGATATTTTTTTTTGGCGAAAATATGGTGTTGATTGTTTGTCTGTGTTTAGATTGACTGTATTTTTCTTAAAAAAAGTTGATGGGCTGAAAAGGTTTAAGTGGCTGGGATTTGTATGTTTATGTGGCTTTTTTGTATCTTGTTTAGGCTTTATTGGATCACAATCAGGCTTCTGCTATGAGCCCACCTTTGGATTTCAAAAGCTAAGGGACCTATTTTTTCTTAACAAAAACATTTGTGGGTATTTAGAGAGGGCAGGCCCATTTTAGTGTCAGTTGAATTTGTATTGGGCCGATAGAAAGTGCAATCTTCATAAGATAAAACATACAATTAAGACTCATGGACTAACCAACGGCTGGTTGGATAAAGTGGTAAGCGGCTTGCTCCAGCTTAAGCAAGATCTCGGGTTCGAGCCTTGTGTATGCAGCAGCCACCGTTGGGAGACTCACCCACCATGCCAGGTGCGCGACGCGGGTCGGGTCCGGACGTAGTCGGAGCGAAGCTCCGGTGAACCGGGCGGGCAACCGAAAAAAAAAAAGACTCAATGGACTAGTTGCTGCCATCCATTGAGTCTTAATTTCTGTAACAAAAAAATTAAGACTCAATGGATGGCAGCAACTAGTTAAGGCCAACGGAAGGAGCCTCCTAATAACGTGGGTAAATGAAATTTCAAATTCTTCATGGAAGATATGTCTATATTTAGTATCTGACAATACCTTAAATAGAATTATTTCTAATAGAAGGTTACCTCTGCTTAGCAAAAAAAAAAAAAGGCAATAGATGGCACCAATGAAATGTTAAGGGCTAGTTATTTATAACATGACGAAATAAAATTTAAATCCTCCTCGGATATATGCCTACAATCAGCATCTAATATATTTTTAAATAAAATTGCTTTCAATGAAATAAAATTATTTTGTAGAGCCTTTGGCAGCCCAGCCGTTTTGATCATCCCAGAAAAGAATGACACACATTGGCTGAAATGTTGAACACCATTCATTCACATATATAAATAGATTGAGAGCTTGTTTGGATGTGATTTTAAAAATAGCTTTTATAGATTTCGAGGTAAAACCTAGATTTTGGAGAATAGATTTTGGGCTGGTTTGGCAACCACTTTTGAAACCTAGGTTTTACCTCAAAATCGAGGTTTTGTCCAAGCAAAATTTTTTTTTTCCAAAAGCTATTTTGGTTACAAAACCTGAAACCTAGTTTTTGAAACCTAAGTTTTCTCTTTCCTACTTTTTCCTCTTTCCTATTTTTTCTCTCTTTCTCTTTCTTACTTTCCTCTTTCCTACCCACTTTTTTGCCTCAGAATCCGTAAAAGCTAATAACTTCCCAAACATAAATCACTTTTCAAAACATAGGTTTTGCCTCGGAAACTGTAAAAGCTATTTTCCAAAATCTATTCTCTAAAACCTAAGTTTTGCCTCAAAATCTGTAAAAGTTATTTTCAACCTTACATGCAAACAAACTCTTTGGAAAATAGCTTTTACAGATTTCGAGGCAAAACCTAGGTTTTGAAAAGTGATTTATGTTTGGAAAGTTATTAGCTTTTACCGATTTCGAGGCAAAAAAAGTGGGTAGGAAAGAGGAAAGAGAAAGAAAGAAAAAGTAGGAAAGAGAAAACCTAGGTTTTAAATTGAGGTTTTGTAACCAACATAGCTTTTTGGAAAAAAAAATTTGTTTGGACAAAACCTCAGTTTTGAGGTAAAACCTTGATTTTAAAACCAAACCTAGATTCTAGAATTGGTTTCTAAACAAGTCCCGGATGAAAGTGGATAAGGTCCAAGCTAGAAGCAATACATGGCTGAAATCAAATGGAACATGGTTCCCAAGTCCAAAGGCCTCTGGAAGCCTCCAAGCAGAATTATTTTTCTAATGTGCCATGAAAGCACGCACGAGACAGCCCAGCATGTTGAGGCTACATGCACCCCCCTCTGCATCTCACATGACAACGTGTTGGGAGGATCTCGCGGAATTGAAGAGGAAGGATTCAATAATTGAAAATTGCAGATAGGATTAGAGGGAAATGTGTTTTACTGGAAAGCGTGCGAATAAGTGAGTGCAAGTGTGTAACCATGTGTACGCAGAGAGAAGCTTGCTCCGATTAGAAAAGCGATGAAGATGTGGTTTCATATGAACTAAAACAAATATTTAGTGAAAAAAATACTGTTAAACTTTCTTTCGACAGTAAAAAAAAACGTATCCAAACACATACAATATTTTTCAAACTTTAGAGAGGGCCCCGTTGAGCTTGAAATTCCCCCCGCCTTATTGTATTATCTTTTAAAAAACATATTTAATAAAAAGACTCATGTCAATTAAATTAGACAATATTCAAATATGAAGTGTGGTGCCATAATATAGTATAAATAGCTTCTTTTCCTTTTGTTATGATTGCATTAGTGATTGTGAGATTATAGAACACCATATGACCTGAAATGCAACATCCAAGCTCTTGTTTTAATTTAAAGATAATCATCGACCGACACATTAAGCATGTTATTGAAAAACAGTATGATTAAATTGACCCAATATTTTAAATGTTTGAAATAAAACCATACGATTTGTTTTTATTTGTTAAACAGGCGTGCCATTGCTGCTAATTCCCGCCCCACGACAATCAAATGGCCAACTATTTAATATACAAAATTAATTAATCTTTTAAAAAAATATTAAAAAGATGCACACTTTAAAATATTTATATTTATTATTTTTGTATGAATTATTTTTCAACCTATAAAATGATATAAAATTTAATTTTAAACTTGAATAAATATTTTTTTAAAAATGCATCATCCGTCCAAAACCACTTGACTTGACGGGTTTGTACGCCAAGGAAGGGAGACAGGCCGAGTCGGTGATCTAACATTTTAAATGCGTGTTTAGAAAGACGATACATGTAAGTTGAGATAAAATCATCTTAAAATTTATAAAAATTATTTTAAAATCTATATAAATTATCTCAAAATTCGTAAATTGCTTTTTTAAATTCGTAATCTCCTTCATCCAACGAATTCTCATACCCGTAAGCTTTATTATTGAAAAGGAATGAAAGAATGAATGACGGTCAACGATGGGCCGTAGATATTGTTTGATATTTGGCTTTTGCTATATGAGAAAAGAAAAGGCACGTGGCAATTGTGTCAGAATAGGAGGCGAAGGGGATGGATGGACAGGTGTGGGCCCCGATGCCTGAGGTGGCACAGAAGCGACGTAAGTCTTGTGATTAACGGCAGTGGCAAACACTATTCTTTTACCCCTAACCTTATTTTCCTCATCAATGAATGAAACCGCCACGGAGATATTTTGGTATTTATCCAGAAAAAGCATCATTAAGGTTCCGTTTGGTTGGGTTTTTTTAGGAGATGGGAAGATAATGAATTTGTGCTTGTTTGAAACACCGTTTCCCAAATGATGCACACATTCCAATATAAAACCATATCGAAATTCATTAAAACCATCTCGAAATCCATAAAACCATCTTAAAATCTGTAAAATACTTCAAAATCTGTAAACTCATTTCTTCCAACAGATTTTTCAAACACACGTGATTGTTTGTTTAAAAAAATGGAGGGGAGAGAATGTAAATTTTTTTTATCTTTTTGTGGTAGCTCCCACTCCTCTCGCACCCTCCAAGATTGGAGTTTTTTTAAGGGATACGAAACTTTTCTCCAACCCTTCCAAAATTCCATCTCTACTCTAATGGCTAACGCCTTAAAACATTTTTCTTCTTTTTCTATTTTTCAAACTTTTTAGTTTTTTCTCCGTTTTCTTTTTTCTCCAACTGCTTTTCCTATCTGTTACCGTTCACTTTGATCATGAAAAGCCAACCTCGTTGAAAAATGTTTTTGATACAATAACATCATTAATGATGAAATAACATGTTAAAAATAATATTATTATCTTTTGAAGATTATATAAAACTATTTTATCGTATATAAAGTAAAGCAATGCCATTTTGTAATTCAAACATTATAGGAAATTGTTTTTTAATATAAATATAATGAACAATAGAAAAAATACAAATAAAATGATAGAGATGTAACTATTAACTTAAAATTTACTCCCGTCATCACCTAATATCACCTAACTTTAATTAACCTCATCCCCTCTTATACTTTGAATCAAAGAAGGCCTGAGAAGGAATGTTTTGTATCATAGCCACACTTTAATTTCACTAATACTATGTGTATGTTTGCATTAACGTTTGAGAAAAATATCTTATGTAAGTTGAGATGAGATTTATCTCATATATTTATCTTGTAAACCATAGATCACGTTAAAAAACTAGCATCATTCGTCAATCCAAACAACCACTATAATACTTCTTTTCAGCGTCGAGATTATCCGAAAGCTAAAAATGTGTTTTTTCTTACACTCCAAGAAAAATTTATGTCACATACTTGTTTTATACAACGTAGCATTGTTTTAAAATAAGTTAAGTCAAACGTAATCAATTTGTAATCACGATTCAAGATTTTTATATTTAAACACGAATTGATCACACTTCAGTAGCTCATTATTGTTGTTGTTTGGGGAATCTAAAATGAAGATTTTTATATGTAAGTGGAAGACAAGAGCAGATGGGTGTGGAGGAATAATAGCTTTGAAATTTGAATAATGATTTTTGTTTCCGACAAAGATTTGAATAAAGATTGGTTCATGTAATCCCTTCTTCCCCTTTGCACTTCAGAAGGCAAAGCCGTGTTCCATCCTTCCTCTTCATCCGTTCAATACTAAAAACTCACTCCTAAATTATCATCAACTTGCATGAATCGTACGATAGAGAGAGTATTAATTTAATATTTAGCATATGGTCGGTGTAACCCCTCACCCTAGGCCTAGCCTATATATGATCATGTGGCACCCTTTTGTATTTTGCTAACGCGGCGGATTTTGGTCATCACTTATCATCACTCCTTCTCAATCATTATACATATTCCACTAGCATGTTCTATTCCTTTCTGATTCTGGTAAGAAACACAACTCCTTCCCCAATATAAAAATATTCAAATTAGTTCAACTATGCAATATAATATAATATGATAGTAATAAGATGCAAATATAAAAAGATTCAAAACAGTTCAACTATGCAATATAATAATATGATAGTAATAAGATGCAAATTGATTTTTCAACCCTTTTCATTGATTTTTTCTTCATGCTCTCGTTCCCATCATCATCGCCTTTGCTTTTACCTCCCGATTACATGAAATAGATGCATTAGGATTACATAATTACCATTACAATTTTTGATATTGACTATGGTGCCCTTTTGAATGAAATGAGCATAAAACCCTACCGTTTCTTTTTTCTTTTTTCTCATTCTCGTTCATGCATCTTCATTGCTATTGTGTTGCGCCGACCGCTACCTGTGAGGTAATATTCTCCATAAAACTATTTTTCTGTCTTCACAGTACATGAATTGTTTTCTTCACACATATAGACAATTTTAATTACCTATATAAACAATGGCATACCTAACTTATATATATATATGTATGAACAATTGCTATCAATGAGAGTACTACCACGCTGCTGAAGGTTAATGGCATCACCTAGCTACCTTTTGTTTGTTTTGTTTGGATGTTGTTTTCCCTTTCCTGTATTTACGTATAGATGCAATTTATCTTGGGCCTTTATAATATATATAAGAATTTTTAATTAATAGAATTTTTTAAAACATATGAACAAGGTGTAATTTGTTTATTAACTTGGTATATATGTGCACGGTTATATATTTTGGGGAATTTCATTATATATGTGTATCTAGACAATGGTAATTTTATCTTTTATAATACTGTTATTGCCTATTCTTATATTCTTTGTAATCCAACCAAACATGTTTATACATATGCATCACATTTTTTTAATAGTGAACCAAACAAACTCGTAAACATCATTACATTACATTTCAATACATTTTATTATATTTAATTGCATTCCCTAAGATTCCGTGAACCAAAAGGGCGATAAATTTAAAATCTCAATCCATTAATTTCTTCTGAAAATTTTAATTTCAGTTACACAGAGTATGATTGAAAAAGTATTTTAAGGAAACTAGCGTAAATTTATTACAAACAGTTAAATTATTAAATAGTATTCTGAAACCCACAAATTAATTATTTGGGAGTAAAAAGCCATACATACATACATAGCTTCTATACTATTACATGTTTGATATTAACATGGTAATTATATAACTTTTTGATAATAATATACTGCTTCTTCTCTTTAATATAAGAGCCGTTTGATTTTTGGTGGATATAATAGGAGCTAAATATATTGTTTAAAATATATGTACTATTATATTATCATATAAAATGAATAAATTAATTTTAAAAAATGATAATTATAAACACTTTAAAAATAATATATTTACTTTATTTGATGTCCTTGCAAAAATTAACCGATTCATATATAAGTTATATGAGACAAAGGAACTAGTAAATTTTGTTCAACAAGTGGTGTTCACACTCACAACACAGAAAAGTGGCTCTGGTAGGTCATTCTCTTCTCCGAAACCAAGAATGCATTCCTGCCTTCAAACTGTCAGCCCTCCCTTCTTTACAATTGATCCGTTTAAAAAAGTGGTAGAGAAGTACTTTTTATGTAAATTGAAGTAAATATATTGAAGAGATTGTCTCATTTTATGAAAAAACACTATTAAACATACTTTTAAATGAGAGTTAAGTGTTTTCAAATAAACACAATATCTTGGTTCTGATTTGTGTCTCTTTCTCGGAGATAAAGCCAAGGACCATAATAATAAGCCGCCCCTTACCTAGCTGGGCACACACGCGTCCTCTTCCTCCCACACCTGTTAATTGTTCATAAGTTTCACCAATACTTCTAATCTATACAGTTATAATGGATCCGTTTGATAACGCGGTAGAGAAATACTTTTACGTAAATCGAGGCAAATATATGAAGAAGATTATCTCATTTTGTGAAATAACACCGTTAAACATACTTTTAAGTATAAGTTAAGCGTTACCAAACCAGTACAATATCTTCGAGCTCTTCAACCTTGTCACCAAAAACGTCCATTCAGAGAGTAAAAAGAAGTGGAAGGGAAACAGAACAAGGCACCACAGCCCCCTACTAACTGTAGGAGTATCGGCATCGTCGCCCTACGCAATATTCCCATAACCCATTGTGTGCGTACATCGGCGTCGCCCAATGTGTCATGTTTTCAGTTGCTTCCCTTCTCACCATCACCACAATTTTTTAACCATAGATTAAACCAAGCCCTTTTCTTTTCGCCGAATAGTCAATCAATCAATCAATTAATCAAACGTGTGTGTGTTGGATCTCTCTCTCTATATACACACATGTATGTGCTCCACACACCCACACCCACACATGTGTTGAAGCTTGAGATCTAGATAACTATTTAATAGACAAGGGGCAGACATACACATACGGAGAAACACAGAGAAGGAAGAAGAAGAAGAGGATGTTTCCAAAGTTAAGATGGCTTTCAAGAGCAGTGCACGAGGAACGAGATAGTGAGCAGGATAAGAAGGCGTACCCAAGAGCCGAAGGAACCCCGAGCGAATCGCTAACAGTTTGGAGGAAATCACTTGTAATTAGTTGCGAAGGATTCACGGTCATCGATTCTGACGGAAACTTGGTGTATCGCGTGGACAGCTATATCGAGCGCCCGGAAGAAGTCGTTCTCATGGACCGCGCCGGAAAATCCGTCCTCACCGTACGCCGCCGAAGGGTATCGTCCCTCTCCCTTTCATTTCTCGCTACAAATAGTAACAAAACCCCAAAGAAGAAAAATTAGTTTTCGAACATTCTGTTACAAAATCTTGGTTCGTGTTATTCACAGTATATAATTGCGATTGCAGAGACTTGGACTGGGAGATTGCTGGTTAGTATTTAAAGGCGAAGTGGGCAACTGCCGTTCGAGGAATGGATCAGCGGAGAGTCCAATTTTGTGTGTGAGGAAGCATGTGAATATTTTACAGGGTAATACCAACAACGTTCAGGCGTACGTATACCATGGGACTTCAGATAAACGACATGCGTTTTCAGTTCAAGGTTCTTACGCGCATAGGACGTGCAAGGTGTTGGATGAGTCGAAGGAGGTGGTTGCTGAGATTAAGAGGAAGGAATCAAGTAGCAAAGGTGTGTCGTTTGGAATAGATGTTTTTCAGTTGATTGTACAGCCGGGTTTTGATGCTGGATTTGCCATGGCCCTCGTTTTGCTCCTTGATCGAATGTTTTCTTGATATACTTTGCCTATTTTTTTCCATTAGCCACCAATCTCACACTGTATATGAATATGTTGAGAAGAAGAAATACAATTCCGGTTTTGGTCTCTCGTTATGATATCTTGTATCAGTTTCTTGTGGAAAGAGAAAGGTGAAAAGATATGCTATTTATCATTTTTATGGGGAACATCGTACCTTTTTTATTAAAATAAACAAATTATAAATATTTCTGCTCTTTTTGTAAGAATTACTTCACTCCAATCAATGCGATCATGTCATGTCCGATATATAATACACACACACACAAAGCAGCCTCTTTTTTTTTTTTTATTAACAACCTAAAATGGATCATGCTCTGATCAGTCTGACTTGCCCTTTCAGTTTTTCCAATATGCTTCAGACTTCAGGTCACCCAGGTCCGATCCAATCACTGAAATTGTTGTGATTGCTTCTTTTAAGTTTGTTACTCGTTTTCAGAGTGTGGTGAGGTTTCATGATCTTGTGTGAAGTATCTTCCTTACTTTGCGACCTCATAATACCATCTGGGTTTTGCTTGGGCTAGTAAGTTGCAATGTCATATAGAGTTTATGCAGCAACTAATAATCTTGGACACTGCTCATCAGTCAGAACAAAACGTGAAGCAGTGACAGAGAGGCATAACAAGAAAGGTATTGCTCTGAGTGCAAGTTCAGTATATTACTTGACGTTTCTTGAAAGAACAGAAACAATGATAATCCGAAAGGTGTAACCAGCAGGGTCAACATCTTAAATCTATCGAATTCCAAGGTCACCGAATTTTAAGACCTTAGAATATAATTTATGCCTCATAGTTTTCTCATTCGGAAACAATGCAAATGGAGATTTTAAGTGGTCCATTACTTCTGGTCCTGACTGTGCACATTGGCCAAACGGGACAAAAACAGAGAGAAAAAAGAAAGCTGGTATGCAGAAAACAGTCCAACAAGTATCCATGGAGACACTAAAAAAACTAATTTTCTTATCCATCTGACCTTCAAATTTCGCATTTTTAGGAAATTCAGAGTCAAGTACCTCCCAAAAAGATGGGGAGTGAAGAAGAAAGGGGTAATATTAAAAATAAAAATACTAACAATTTAGGTATCTATAGAAGCAATGACACCTACCTGGCCAATTTTAGCATAGTACGTGCTTCTTCTTGTTGTTGTCTTAGCTGAGAATTACTTCTACAGTGACCACCAAAAGCGATGAACCTTGGAAATCCTGCAAGCTTGGACACATAGAGGAGCAAAGACTCAAAAATCCTCGTACAAAGAGAGTGCAATCCCTTTCAAGACCTCGTTTAGTTGATCCAATGGAGGGTGAAGTGAACAAGCAAGAGGGAGTTTCAGTTTCGGTACAAGAAATCTTGGATTTCAAATGAATAACAAATGTAAAACCCTTATTAGCAATGCATACGATCTAAAGCCAAGAATGACCACAAACTTGAATCCCTTGACACTCACTTTTGATGTGAATACGTATCTGCTGCACAGTGCTGCCATTTATTCCGACTTTCTACAACACAACCTACTATCGAATGGCAAATAGACATTTTTGGTTGGAGGGAGCTATCCATCTTGGCCATATTTGGGACTGGATGGACAGACTCCGGCAACTGAAGAACAAAGCACTTCTTTCGTGCTGGGTTTAAAAAAATTTCACTCTTATTTCATGCTTTTCCCTCTTTATCTTTGCACAAACTTCAACCAACCATCACACCTTCTAAAAAAGGACAGCAGAAAGAAAAGGAGTGCAGATGTTTGTCAAGTGTTAAACGATAAAGAAATCATTCCAATGTAGAACCTCAAGAAAGTTTCAGTGAGAAAAATTCAAGCACACGCACGTCGACAATTGTTACTTGTGGTTTGGTGACATATTGGAATATTCTATGTGATGATTGATCAGAATATGCATCACTTTCTTGATGCATGTTTGCATGACTGGTTGGGTACGAACTATTACATGTTATGGAAAACATGCCAAGATTATATTACTAGGAAGCCAACATTTTGTCACGCATGAGTTAACTTACCTAACCCACTGCTGGTAACCAAAATTTTAAACAAACAGAAACTAAGATATTCTCAAGGTCCTCAAGTACAATAGTCTGGATAGTGGATACTAATACACTGGTAATCATTGTGAGAATAATATTTAATAGGGTGAAATGTACTGTGACATATATGCAATCCTAAAACATGGTTGTGATTCAAGAACATCAGTTTAAACTAAAAGGCAATATGAATAAAGTAAGAAAATGTAACCTGAAGTCAATCATATCGACACAGAAAGTTTGGCTGCTTTAATATCATCACAAACTCCAGAACATATGGCCTTCACAGAATTACACGTGGAGTAAAAACGAAAGAAAAACGCAAAACGTCAAATTCATTACGTATTTAATTATTCATGGCACAGAGGCACGTACCGCAATTTGTCTGCAAAACGAATTTTCATTTAAAATTCCACAAAGCAATTATTTTCTCCTCACGCCTGCCAGCGTTGCTCTTTTCATTTGGTGAACTTTATTTGCTGGAATAGGGGCTAATCCACCCTTGTTGGATTAGGTCCAAAATATATTTTGGGGTAAAAATGTAAATAAGAGAATATGTGGGAATAAAGTTGTAATATTCCCAAATGAATAAATTTGAAATTATTAAATTGATATTTGCGTGGGAATGGTTGAGATGAGAGAAATGTGCGGGAACGGTTATTTTCTCAGTCCCTTTATTTGAGGACCATAAGCATACGTGAAGGGTGTGTGCACAGAACGCTCTCCGCATAACTTTTTCTCTCCTCTGTGAAAGTTCCCTCTCCTCTCCTCTCTTCCTCTGGTGTATTTGCTGTGAGTATCGTTCTTTGGGTCCAAGACAATTTGTGATCCGGAGATCACGTGGGTATCTGCAGGTTCGTAATTTGGCATCTCCAAGTACGCTCGAAACCCTTCAGTGGTATCAGAGCCAGGTTCCTAAGGCATTTCTCTTCCACATAGATATGAAATTTTGCTAGTTTAATCAATTAAAATTGAGTGTATGATTAAAGTATGTCCATTACTATGATCTCTTACTTACCATACATGTTCTATGGCAATTACTCACTGTTCATGAATTTCCGCAAGCATGCTTAATTGAGATATATGTGTATGTTTATTTCTTGCTCTCCTGTATAGCATGCCGTTTCGTTTTTCGGTTCAGATTTCAAGCATGTATGTGATTTATGTGTATATATGGTTTAAAATTATATGTGTCTAAACCGAAACGATGAAAATGAAAAACGAAACGGGAAAACGAAACACAATAACGGAGATCCAGATCTGGGTTCTCGGAATACGACGTCTTTATGTTTAGAAAACATGTCCATAGTGTAGATCTCTTCAAGACGAGAACGTGGAGGAGACCGAGAATGCGAAAAACGAACACCGAACGACGGAGTTACGGAAGAAAAATGAGTTACGAATTCCATCATGTTTTTCAGAAAAGGAGAAAGAATTAGGCTCCAAAAGTGCTCCCATTGTGTAGATCTCGTCGAAACGATGAAATGGACACCTAGAACAAGAAAAACGGACGCCAGACGGCGAAGATATTGTCGAAAAACGCATTGGATGAATAGTAACCTCGGTGATGAACCGTGCGCGGCGGAAAACCGGGTCGGCGACAGCGAACCAGGTCGGGTAGGTTAACCCGACAGTGGGATGTTTTTCAGATTATTTAAATATTTTTTTGGTTATTTGATCCGCAAAAGGTGCCACCAGCCCGTGTGGTTAGACGACCATTTCGCAACGACGAGGTCGTGGGTTCGAATCTGCCCTGGACCATTTGTAATTGTTTTTAGCAAAAAAAACATAAAAAAGGGAAAGGGCGGCGGCTGAGGGCAGCAAACTGGGTCAGAAACGAGTAGGTTAACCCGACCCGGAAAGGATCGGGCCGAGAGGCCCAATAAATTTTTTTTTGGATTGGGCCAAAGAGGCCGAACCCGTAAAAAAATTAGTTTTGGGCCACGGAGGGCCCAAACAAAAAAAGGGTCCACGGATTGGGCCAAGAGAGGCCCAATCTGGACAATAAAAAAAGGGAAACAAAAAAATATTGGGCAGAGGGAGCCCAAACAAACAAACAAAATTAGTTTTGGGCCACGGTGGGCCCAACCCAAAAAAGGAAAAAAATAATTTTTTTAAATATTAATAAAAAAATGGGAAAAGAAGTCGCGTGGCGCATGCGGCAACGTGGCATATCCGATGGACACGTGGACTGCTTCATCAGAACCGTGACGGCGTGTGGAGTTTAATAGACCAGCGCGTGACGTGATCGGAGACCTGCATGGCGGCGCGTGATGTTCACGCGCCTCCGCCGAGAGTGGGCTTATCCTATTTTTCGAATTTTTCTTGTAATTTTTTTCTCGGTGCGCGTGCAGGCGCGTGAGACCTCCAAATAAGACGCAGTTTGTTCCTAAAAATCCTAAAATTCGAGATCTTCATTTTGATATATAATTTACCTATTTTATAGGGCAATTCAGGGTCTTTTTTTTGTTGAAAATCAGTGCTTATTGAGTGATTTCTTGAAAATTTTCAAATGTAATAATTACAAATCCATTTTTTTTTAAAATAATGGTACAAGAAATCTCAAATAGCACTGAAACACTGTCTTATAGAGTAGTATCATTGAATATGTGGATGAACATATTTCTAAACGAGGATCTTGAACAAGAATTTAAAGAGGATTTTGAGGAGGAACATTTTAAGTGGACTTTTGAGTATGATCGTGAGAAAGATCTTCAAGGGTAACCTGAGAGAGGCCCCGAATAGGATCATGATGAGAACCTTGAGGGAGGTTAAGAGGAATCTCAAAAGGTCTATTACGACCTAAATCATATGTCATCGTTCTCATTCAATTCAAAACCTCAAAGTGTTGATGAGGAGGTAGACCAACCCTTTTTTCCCGGCCATGGCTGCGACAATAGTTGAATATGGTATGCAACGAGAACAATCATAGTTAAGAATATAAATGTATACATATATGAAATCATTGCGAACTATGTCAACAGCATAATTGATAATGAAACTGCAGAATTCTATGTGAATGTCGTGTGATGTATAGTGTAGCATTTAAAGCTACAAGCACATCCACATTAACATCCATGTAGGTTAATGCAGTAAAGAAAACAACGAAACTTATGCTGAACAAAAACCAATACTTTAAAAGATTGATGAAACAAATAGTCTATTACTGTATTGCAAATATCTAAAGACGTGTTGCACTTTAGATTTATGTGTTTACCCTCTATGTTTAGTTAATATATTTAGAATATGACTTGGTGTATGATTATGACTAAATGCATTGTGAAATGTGACATGTTTAGTTTATGTGAATTGTTGTGAAATCGTCATTGTTATTTACATGATTTGTCACCTTGTAACACTTTTGATAAGTGGGAGCTTTTAGAAAATGAGACTTCTAAAAGTTGACGATTCAAGAAGTACTTATATAAAATTCTTGAAAGAAAATAATGTAGTTACTAGTGTTTGTGTGATGGGAGGTACAAACGTATTCTCCTGATCGTAAATCTAGTGATCAAATTATTTTCTTGTCAAGAGTAATATAAGTATAAGACA
>JANTPZ010144015.1:0-11268 GCA_025593235.1 Vachellia pachyceras | reverse complement strand
GTTCATACTTCTTAGATTCTATTGTTTATATCACATTCTAATCCAACAACTTTATTTTCATCCTAATAAAATTTTGTAAAAATTTTTTTTTTAAAAAAAAGAAAAGATGACTGGGTCAACCCATCAAACCGGCCGGGTTGACCTCGGGTCACCACCGGTTTGACACCAAACCGGGGTCAGACGGCAAATCGGACAGGACCAGTGGCCGGTTCGCCTGTTTCCGATCCAAACCGGCTGATCCGGTCCAATTTTAATAAGCATGGCCGGGTGTTTATTATTAATTCTTCTTCCATTAGGATAAATTCTATTTTGAGACAAAAATAGTATACGAAATGAGTTAAGGTATTCTTTGGTTATCACTTCTTGGTATTTAAAGTTGTTTCTGGTGTCTTCTTACCTTGATAAGGAGGAGAGATCCCTGGATCTATTTCACGTTTAGATCGCAGGGATATCGAAGAGGGGTTTGGCATCTGGCCCCTTGGGATGACTTCACGTATCTCCCGAACCTCTATCCGTTGGATTGATGGTTGATCATACCACATATGGGCTTGCGGTGTGGGTCAAGGTTTGTCTAACTCAAGTCAGTATTTTGGACCAACGGTTGATTGGATCAAATGGTAAGTGGTTTGTCCAGCCTAAACAAGGTCTCGAGTTCGAGTATTTGTATATGCAGAAGTTACTGTTGGGAGACTCACCCACCATTTCTAGGTGCACGACGCGGGTCAGGTCCGGATTAGACGGGGCGAAGCTCCGAATACCGGGTGGGAAATAAAAAAAAAGTCAGTATTTTGGACATACACCTACCTTAAAAAAGAAATGTGAACCAAGCGTTTGTATTGCATCTCAATATTAAAACTTTTGGGCATTTGTCTAGCCCAACCTTTTCTAGTCTTGGTTAATAAAACTTTTATTTACATTAATCTCATTTATTTTTGTTGCATCTCAATAGTATTCTTTATGAAACATCCATTGTGCCTTTTCTTTTCATCTATGCAATTTATGTAATTCATGAAGGGCCTTTTTAATACTTGACAGTGTTTAATATGATTGTTTCATGATGCGAATGATTTTTTTTAAAAAAAAACTAAACATGTATATGTATACCCAAATTATAATACACAAATAAGTGGCCCTTAAGAGGGATCGTATAGTCTAAATTTTTATCCAAAGGGAGATTTATAATCATGTTCCAAATGGGAGAATTAATGAATAAAAGGTCCTGAACATTCACAAAATTACTATAAGGTCTCAACCTCAGCAGCTACTCCTAGGACCTTATAGTAATTTTGTGAATCTTTACGACCTTTTATTCATTAATTCTCTTACTTAGAATTTGATTGTAGATTCAACCTCAGCAGCTACTCCTGAGACCTTAATTTAATTTTGTGAATCTTCACGACCTTTTATTCATTAATTCTCTTACTTAGAATTTGATTGTAGATTCAACCTCAGCAGTTATTCCTGGGATCTTATGATAATTTTGTGAATCTTCACGACCTTTTATTCATTAATTCTCTTACTTAGAATTTGATTGTAGATTCAACCTCAGCAGCTACTCCTGGGATCTTATGATAATTTTGTGAATCTTTACGACCTTTTATTTATTAATTCTCTTACTTAAATTTTGATTGTAGATTCAACCTCAGCAGCTACTCCTGAGACCTTAATTTAATTTTGTGAATCTTTACGACCTTTTATTCATTAATTCTCTTACTTAGAATTTGATTGTAGATTCAACCTCAGCAGCTACTCCTGAAACTTTATGATAATTTTGTGAATCTTTATTACCTTTTATTCATTAATTCTCTTACTTAAGATTTGATTTTAAATTTCCTTTTTCTAAAAAAAGGAATGGACAAGTGCGGTACAAACGCGGGACGACTTTTTTTTTTTTTTAATACAACAAACGCGGGACGACTTGACTTGCAGCCCCAAGGACACGGAATGATGAAGCAGCAGCCCAAATGCCAACAAGCGACAAAGAGGACTAAATGACTGAAACAAGAGATAAATATGTGAGGATACAATTGTTCATCTCTGTACCAAAAAAAAAAATTTGTTCATCTCTGAATCTTAACAACTTGCTTAAGGAGAAAGAATTCTCTGCCAATTCTGAAGCTGCCATTTTTGAGACCTTTGCTTGTGAAAGCAGGTTATTTCTTCTCTTTTGTACTTGCTTTATATCACATGGAATATCCGTCATCCTTCTACTGTTTTGCCAAAAGATTTGTTGTTTTCTTTCTCTACTGCTAGCTATTGCTTCAATGTGTTTGGATTAATTTCCATTAATTTTGAAAAGTGATTTTACATAATCAAAGAAAGTATATGAGATGAATTTTATTTCAATTTACGTGCAAGTGTTTTTAAAAGTGATTCTAAAAGTTTAACATATACCTCATAATTATTGTCCTAGATCTAATAAAACCTAAACACTAGAATTTTTTTATATACTTTTACCTCTGAAAAACTAAGTCCTATAAGCTTCATGGCTTGTTTGGTTTGAGGATAGGGGAGGCGTGAGGGGAGAATAAATGATTCTTTATTTGTCTAAGAGGGTAGCGGAGAGATGTTAACTACAATTTTACTATTTTACCTTTATATATTAATTTATATTTTTTTAATCTTATCACATTTAAATTAATTTAATTAAATCTTGTTTCAAAATAAATTAATATTATAATATACATATGATAAAATGATGTGATGATATTTTTTTATTTGTAATTATTCAAATACAATATTTTAAAAGACTAATTAACGAATTTTATCTTTTAACCATAAAAAGATATATTTTGCCTTTAAATTTCATTATTTTTTTTGGTAGCACAAATAAAATTGCTTAATTTTGTTTAATTTGAACTTAATTCATCATGATTTTACCCACATCATCTTATTAATAAAATTAATAAATTCCATTTTGAGCATAAATAAAATATGCAAAAAGTCAATAATACTTACAAACTATGCTTTTCATAAAGTCAACACAATATTCAAAAGTTTCTATATCAAAAATTCATTACAACATGTTCAAATTCCTATTTTGAACATGCAACACAAAATGTAAAGTTTATACACTGCACGGATAACCCCTATTAATTCTGTGATATTATTTTTTTTGGTTCTCTAGACACCCTCCTTGTCCTCATATTGTAAGCACTATTAGCAACAAGTGAATTATATATCTTATTCAGAAGATTGACCTTATCCAGGTGAGTTATCTTATCCATGATCTTGTGTACGACCCTGACAATTTTGATGACTTCTTCTTGAGTGCGACCTCCCCTCACCTAACCTACCTTCAAACCAAACACACCCTCAAAGATATGGGTGGACTTTGATCTATTGACTAAACTCTTTCATCTATTTTATTGATAAAGCAAAGTGCTTGTTCTTTCTTAATTTCACCTTAATCACTCCCCATTTCGGAATTATGGGTGAAAAGGGCATCGATGTAAACCACAGGTCATATTCTCTTTTCTCATAATCCGCTTGCTTAATCCCACCCATCCAGTTTTACGGTTTTGTTTCTTCACAAAAAACACACAAATATTAATGTGTGTATCAACTTATTGTTTTTTTTCCGAAATATATATAAACCTATTTAGTCTAACTAGATTTTGAAAAAAAATAAAGAAATTAAAGCACAGCTACCTTTGGCACAATTCACTGTTGCTTCTTTTAAACTGAATAGAGTTTTTGATAATAATCATCGGCTCTGTTTGGTAAGTCATTTTGGCCAACGGGTGCGTTTACTGAGACAAAATTTCTCTCATATAAACTACCTTGAAATCTGTGTTCGTTTTACCAACGGGCTATCTAAACGGACCCATCGAATAAATCAGTAAAGTTGTTGGGTGGACCGTGGACATCATGTAGGTCTTTCTTTCCCATTATTCCTTCCCTGAAGACATGTATCAACCGTCATTCTCCGTCTGGTTGCTGTCGATCGTTCAGTAATTAACTGGGTCCCACTTTGCTAAATATTTCTGTTTGATCTTTTTACCACTTACATTAATCGACAGACAAACCGTACCACCTCCTGAGAAGGGCAAAGCCAGAAAATGAAGATTCTTTTGAGGTTAAAGCAAGAAATTACAATCCCATGGATGCAACCATTGGTTTAATGCTCATAGAAGCTGTATTGATTTTGCTGTCTATAGCAATTTCTAAAGCCATCACGTTAATCTCTCCACTTGCTGATGATAGGTAATAACATCTTCAATAAAACTGTTCACTTTAATTTATGGTTTTCTGATAGCCCAATATTTAGTATTCATGATTTGTTTCCATCTGCAGTTGTAATGATGATGTTGATCCGATTCGCACTTCTCATATCGATGTTGCCGCTCCTGCAACCAAGTATGATGTGTTTCTTAGCTTTAGAGGGGAAGACACTCGTCACACTTTCTCAAGTTATCTCTATGAAGCACTTTGCGACGCAAAGATTCAAACTTTTATCGATCACAAGGTCCGTAAAGGAGACCATATCTCACCGCTCCTTCTGAAAACAATCGAGCAATCGGATATATCTTTGATCATTTTCTCCGAAGATTATGCTTCTTCAACTTGGTGTATGGATGAGCTTGTTCATGTTATGAAATGTAAGGATCAATACGGAAGGATTGTGATCCCTATCTTCTACAACTTAGATCCATGGAATGTTCGCAAACAAAAAGGGAGTTTTGGAGATGGATTTGCTAAGCTTAAGGAGAGATTTGAGCACGACCAACAAAAAGTGCAGGAGTGGACAGATGCTTTGGTCCGATCAACAGATCTCTCTGGGTGGGATTCAAAGAATTTCGGGTATCTTCTACTCATTGTCCACTCAATGTTTTCTTTCTTTGGGTATTAGACATAACCGTTCTTTTAATTTATATTTGGTCTAGGCCTGAATCTAAACTTATCAAAATGATTAGCAAAGATATTTTGAGCAAATTGAATAACAAGTCATCATCTTGTCATTTGAAAGGATTAGTTGGGATCAATCATCGGATTCAGAAAGTTGAAGAGTTACTAAGTGAAGCTCGCATTGTGGGGATATGGGGTATGGGTGGGATAGGTAAGACCACTCTTGCTAGGGCTGTATTTGAGAGGATGAAAGCACAATTTGAAGCTTTCTCATTTGTTGAAAAAGTAAGGATTGGATTGGATGAATTACTGGAAAAATGCCTTAAAGAATTACTACAAGATGAGGATCTTAACACTTACAACTTAAGATCCACTTTTGTGAAGAATAGGCTTGAGCGTAAGAAAATTCTTTTGGTGCTTGATGATGTGGACAACTCTATAGCAATTGAAGGCTTAATCAAAGCATGTGATTGGTTTGGGGAAGGAAGTAGAATTATTATCACATCAAGAGACATGCAAGTGCTTAGGAATACTTCTGCATTTACAACATATCATGTTCCACAATTGGATCCCCATCATGCCCTTCACCTCTTTAGTTTGAAAGCTTTTATGCAAAATGAGCCATTTAAAGGCTATTTGGAGCTATCACAGTGGGTGGTGGATTATTGTGGAGGAAATCCTTTAGCCTTAATAGTCTTGGGTTGCTTTCTTTATGGCAGAGGAAAAGAAGTATGGGAAAGTGCTTTGGGGAAACTAAATCAAGCTCTTCACAAGGGCATTCTTGATGTGCTGAAATTGAGTTTTAATGGACTTGATGCTGCTCAGAAAAATGTGTTTCTTGACCTAGCATTTATTGTGAATGAAGCAGGGAGCGTTTCTCTAGACTGTACAAGAAGCTTATATGGTTTGTTTGCAGATATTGAGATAAGTGTACTTAAAGAGAGATCCCTCATTTCCGTGCATGGAAATGATTATATTGTCATGCATCCTCTTCTAATGAAAATGGGCCATCAAATTTCTACACAGCAGGTAATATCTAGCCCTGAAAAACCTGTCCGACTATCTAAACACAAGGATATTTATCATTTTCTCAAAAATGACAAGGTAATAATTTATTTTTAGTTCTTTGTTTTCTTAATATTTTATTTTCCTGTTGCTTATTTTCCAGCTTTAGCTTCCTTTTGCTTCTAGTGCATGATATTTTTAAGTATACCAGTTTCTTCACGTCTTTTAATTCATGATTTTTTTTTTCTTTGACTCATTCTTCTTTTCTGTATTCGTGTGGTATGTTGACTTTTCTTCTTCTGTCAACAATTCTTCTTGTCTATGTTTTGTTTTGTAAATGATGGATGATTATGTTATTTGGCAATATATTTTAATTATTCGTAAAAATATTCATTCTTTTTTATTAATGAAGATTAAAAATTTATGTATGCCAAGTGTTTTACATGAAACATCGCTATTATAGTTATATTAAATATCCGCACATGCATGCATGCAGCTATACGTATGAGTGTGTGTAATTAATGAATTGTAAGTAAAAATTGTTGACTAAAATGCACAATATCAGTCATTTTTTGTTAGGTAATGACAATTGTTTGGCCCTTTGATTTCCCATTGATAGGGGATTGAGGCAATGCGGTGCATGTCATTGGACACGAGCAAGATCAAAAGAATTACATTGAGGGCTAGTGATTTTCAAAAGATGAAAAATCTAATATTCCTGAAACTTTACAAGTCTGATCAAAGAAAGCCTTCAAATTTGAATATTTGGGAAGATTTGGATTATCTTTCTGAAGAACTAAGGCTTTTTATCTGGGAAGAATATCCACTACCATCTGTACCATTACATTTCTGTGCTGGGAACCTTGTTAGACTTAAAATGCCTAACAGCAATATTCAACAGCTTTGGAATGGACATCAAGTATGTTGTTTATTGCCATGAGAGAAGTTCTTGATTAAAGTGTAGCCATGTGGGAGATGAAACTGTCGTTTTTCCTTTTCTTCTCTTCCCCGGTCTTTCTTTTATAATTCCACTGGATCAACATTTGAATGGTTCAGATTTGCTTTATACCAAGTCTGAACCATTCAAATGTGGATCTAATAATTATATAAAAAGTGAAGAGGATGTGAAGTGAAAAGGAGAGGTTCCTTTCTGACGTGAACTTATCTAAAGTATTGAAAACTGATTCTTGTTTTTTTTTTCCAGCATTTTCCAAATCTGGAGGAAATCGATCTATCACATTCAGAACATCTCATTGCACTGCCGGATCTCTCTCATGCCCCTAAGATTCAACATTTGCGCCTTGATGGTTGTGTGAATTTGGCACAAATTAATTCTTCAACTGCCCTGGGAAAGTTTGTGAAGTTACATATGCTAGATTGTGGGCCGCCAATGCAGATAAACTTTGGGGGCAGTATGAAAGGGACAAGTTCTTCAGGGTTAATGTTTGTGCACAACTATTTGAATTTTCAGAATTGGTCGTTAAATCAAGTGACAGTGAAGGTGTTGGTGTGTGGCAAGATGATATGTGGTGTTAGATTCAAACATGTGGTGGTAATGCCATTGGCAGAGATAGCAGAATTGAGATCTTTACTGGCATTTGTTAGGAGAGTTGAATGGTTCAAGGGTCCATTTGAGTTTGGACATGATCTCAAACAACATTTTACCTATGATATCGACATCGATATTGGACATCCCCGTAGTCTGTACCCTAGCTATGGACTTAGGATGGATGTGAGGGGCACTACGTTGAGAAGAGGAATGATTCTTGATGATCATCAAGAGACTGTGGTGAGGACGACGACATTAATAATGCGAGTTGAAGAAGAACAAGTAGAGGAGGAGGAGTTAATAATGGAATATTTCTCTTGTAGTAGCAGTGCTGCTCCAGTGTTACTCACAAGAGTTCCCAAGAGCATCACTCGCTGGTCTTTATTGACGCAACTGAGATTAAGAGAGAGTGATATCATAAGTATGATTGGGATTAATAATGCCCAAGTCTCAATCCTCAAAGCACCTGTTCCACTGATCTTCTCTCCTCATGATGATGATGATGATGATGATGATGATGGTTACTGCAGAAGGAGGATTCAACCTCTCTTAGACGTAAAACTCTCTTTACACGACATTCATGATCCTTCTTCTTTGATTGATTATGGGATTGACGGGCGGAATAATGTACGACGACGACGACGACGACGTATCTGTCAGTATTGGGCTCCTCTTTTATTCTCCTGTGGTGTTATTGGGCGTGGCGGCTCTCCAGATTCTACTTCTTTTTTTATGGATTATGCAGGCTGGTGGTGATTTTAATTATAAATAGAACTGAATCTCTCGGGTTAATAAAATTATTGTTCACGTTATGATCTCATTTATTCTTATTCTTTGTGAAATATTCATTTTGCTTTCTTTTTATGTCTATATTTGATTCACGTAGGGCCTTCTTTCAAACAATTTTATCAAAATAAATGTCATTCAGGTGGTGAGCTATCAGACTAGTCTTCAAACCTTTTGCTTCTAATTTCTCTCTCTTACGGTTATTTTGATCTATCTTCATTGCCTATCAAAGACGTGAAACTAACTAATCAATATGTTGAATAGTTTTAAATTCCATGTAGCCTAACTTCACTTGCAATATTTTTCCCCTTTTCTTTTAATCTTACAAATCAATCATCTCCGCCACTTGATATCCAGGGTGGGCATTTGCCTCCACTGAAATTTTTACGTTAAATGTAAATAACTATTAGATTTTTATTATGCACCCACTGATGTTTAAGATTTGAACCTATTTAAATTATCTACACTAGCAAACTTGTTATTATTTACTTGAAAATGAAAAAGTTGCCCCTACAACTTTAAGATCCTGGCTATTTTTTGACAATGAATTACCTGACTAATATTTTTTTGTAACTTCACCCTTAACATTTTGATCTGCTGGTATTAGCCAATTCTAACTTGACAATCAAATTATAGCACTGTTAAGAACTCCCGTCAATGCGGCTTGATAGACTATATTTTACAAGCAACAAATATTAAATTCATATAAAATAAATGATGGTTAAAATTAGTTAAAAACAATATATAAATATGTAAATTTAATTTTTTCCCTCTAAACATACATTTATTCATGGAGAGAACGAATAAGATAGAGAATAGGTGTGAAAAAAAAGATGAAAAAGAATAAATGACGTTACAAATATATAATTAATTGGAGGTAAACATGAAAAAAATACATTAATTTCTCATATAAATAAAATTTGTCACTCATAAAATATTAGCTTTTATAATAGAATGTCGCTTAAAAAAAATGAAAATGTCGTAAAAAATTGGGCTGAGGAAACCATAGGACCCATTCATTAATTTATTTTAGGTCTAGAAAAGAATACAATTTCATAATATTAATTGATATTTTTAAAAAAATAAATAAATTATTTAATTATATATATTAAAAAATATTTATATCTATCATTACATTACATATAAGTTTGTAATTTAAAAAAAATAAACATATCTTTTTTTTTTATGTCAAAAAAATAATCATATCAATTAATTAATTTATGCAAGAAATTGTATTCAAGACGCCGAAGTCCACATTTGTATAGGATGAACTAGAACGCCTGTTTACCCGGCAACACCAACGCGCGCGGATGCTTGCTTCGAAGAAATAGCAGAGAAAGAAAGACATCGATAAGATGTGGGAGCCAAATGTTGGTCTCTTTCTGAGCAATTTCTTCTGCTTCCTCCAGATCCAGTTTAGTATTACTATCTAAAACTCTTCTATCCTTTCATCCGCTTGCCTCATCCCATCGATCTCCTCTTTTATTTTCCTAGAAAAATTCTGCAAAAGCCCTGCTGGTTTCTTATTCTATTCTTGCGATTGTCTACTTTTACTTGTATATCTATTGAAACTTAAACACATGAGATCTAAATATTATATTTACTGTGTGTATGTTTCATAATCCTCAAAAACGTACTGCATCGAATTATCGAGTACTAATTGTTTGTTCTAACTCATTTTTATTTCTCGTCGGCGGATCCTTTTCTCAAAGGTCAAAACTCATCAAGACGGAATATTTTTGGAGGCTATGGTGTGGTGCGTATAAAGCGCATCAACCATTAACTCGTGGTCTAATGAAGTCTTTCTTTCGCGTTAGTCCTCCCATAAAGGCGTTTTCTTCATTTTAGCATCAATCGATTCTCTCCTTCAAGTTGCTGTTCATAGTTCGGAATTAACTTGGTCTCACTCGCTAAATGTTTTTGTTTGATGTTTTTATCACTTTAATCAAGAGGCAAACCATAGCAGCTCCTGAAAAGGTAAAGCCAAAAAGGCGAGGATTAGTTTGAGGTTGAAGCAAGAAATTACAGCCAGATGGATGCAACTATTGCTTTGTTAATGCTTATGGAAGCTGTATTGATTTTCCTGGGTATAGCGATTTCTAAAGCTATCAGATTAATCTCTCCACTTCATGCTAGCCATCCGTTTTCTGTTGATGATAGGTAAAATCTCTTTCTGTAAATGTTCACTTTATGGTTTCCTGATAGCCCAATATTTATTTCTGATTTCTTTCCATCTGTAGTTGTAAAGATGTTGTTGATTCCATTACCACGGTTTCTTCTCCTTCTCATATCATTGGTGCTCCCCCTGCAACCAAGTATGACGTCTTTCTTAGCTTTAGAGGGGAAGACACTCTTGACAGTTTCTCAAGCTATCTCAATGAAGCACTTTGCGATGCAGACCTTCAAACTTTTATGGATCACAAGGTCCACGAAGGAGAGCATGTCTCACCGCATGTTCTGAAAACAATAGAGGAATCAGAGATATCTTTGATTATTTTCTCCAGAGATTATGCTTCTTCAACGTGGTGTATGGATGAACTTGTTCATATTATGAAATGTAGGGATCAATTTCAAAGGGTTGTCATCCCTATTTTCTACGACGTGGATCCAGGAAATATCCGCAAACAAAATGGGAGTTTTGGAGATGGATTTGCTATGCTTAAGCAGAGATTTACGCACAACCAAGAAAAAGTGCGGGAGTGGAGAAATGCTTTGATCCAATCAACAAATCTCTCTGGGTGGGATTCAAAAAATATCAGGTATCTTCTAATCAACATTCTTCACTTATATTTTCCATCTTGGGGCACTAAACATGATCATTCTTTTGATTTATATTTGTGCTAGGCCTGAATCCAAACTTATTAAAAAGATTGTCAAAGATATTTTGAGCAAATTGAATAGCAAATCGTCCTTTCATCTTGAAGGATTAGTCGGGATTAATGATCAGATTCGAAAAATCGAAGAGCTGCTAAGTGAATCTCGCATCGTGGGAATTTGGGGTATGGGTGGTATAGGGAAGACTACTCTTGCTAGAGCTGTATCTTTCAAGTTGAAAGCACAGTTTGAATCTTTCTCATTTG
>JANTPZ010144007.1:0-13473 GCA_025593235.1 Vachellia pachyceras | reverse complement strand
TAGATGCATATTGATCTGCTGCTACTTCTTGTTTTCTTGTTTTCTTTTTATTTTTTTGAGCACCATACACACACACAGATATGTGTGTGTGCGCGCGCGCTATTTCAATCAAGGATCTTAATAATTTGAGTGGTCCACTGCACTGCATGTCTTTGTTCGAAATTAATTCTTGCTGCAGGTTCTGGGCTGTCGTTGTCTCCAAAATAAGATTTTAAAAATAAATTCATGGGTAAGATATGTATTGAAATTCTTAACATTCATCAGCCTACTTCACCTTTGGATGTAATGATTTTGTCAGTTTTAATGTGATTCAATAGTACCATGTTCAAGGTGGCATTGTAAAAATACATTCACATGATGTGAGGTAAAACCCCTCTCACATATATTTTATAAACTATAAATTATGTTGAAAAAATATATTGTAGCTCTAATGTATGATTCAACAAAAAAAAATCTTACCATCTCACAGATAAAAAGGGTCATGAAATTTGAATTATATGCAAATAACTTTTTAATATTAAAAACTCGACAAGAAGCCCCTAAGCTTTTTTTTTATTTTTATCATTCGTTTATTTTACTAACAAAACATGATATATGATTAACCAAAAATCCCTTTAACTCTTTTCTCCCACAATTAATTAACCTCTTTAAACTTTAAATTTATGAGTAGATTACTTTGAATCATATGCAAATAAACTCTATGTCACGACATATTATTTTAGTGAAATGGTAAACAATCAAATCACTATTACAAAATATACTTTTTTACGTCCTATTTTTAACCCAATTGGCGCCCTTTCTCAGGGGTATATATGTGATGAGAGTAGAAAGTGAGGGCATATGGTTCCCTATATCATAAAAGGCGCTATAGGTACCCTACGACGCCCTATATTTTAAGATAGGGCGCCGTAGGTATAATATTTTAAAAAAAAATGTTCTGTTCAAGATATGTACCTATTAAAACGTTCCGTCCTTTCGATTATACAATAACATTATGCGCCTCAAGATTTTTATATGGAAGATCGTCCAAATACAAGGCACAGAAACAACATCAGTTACAATGTCGCATAACAATTTCTTATGGACTTCAAGCAAATCCAATCTTCTGCCAGTGAAGCACCTGCAAAAACTCAACACTATTAGATGATTCAGATTTCAAATCAGGAAAGCCAAACTAATATTCAGTGAGACATGGAAACAAAATGAATGCAAATAAATAAAATATAACTCTGCCAAGCAGAGAGGATGAAGATGGAGGCAAAAGGAAGCGAACCCCATTTATTTATCTTCTTCTTCAACTGCATCGTCTTCTGCTAACGACCGTGCATCCCACCAACTGTCTCGTAACTGCAGCACGACGAAAGAAGGGGTGTGAATAAAATGGCACGGATTTGAGCACGAATAGAGAGTGAGAGCTGAGAGAGTGAGGAAGAGCTGAATGAGGGTTGTCTCTTAAAAGAAGGAGATTCTTGGGCAGAGTAAAACCATTTCAAATTTTGTGACGGGAGGGCTTTTTTGGCGCCCTATCAAGTCACCCTTTGGTACCCTATCTCATTATAGGACGCCTAAAGGCACTCTTTTGCATTCTATCTTAGATATAGGGCGCCTAAAGCAACCACCTTCATTTTTTACTCCTTTTTTTTAAAAAAGGATGCGAATTTCAGTAGTAAAAACTATACTCTGTAGTAGTGAATGTAGGGACTTATTGTTGGCCAAAAAAAATGTAGGGGCTTATTTGAAAAATTAAAAAGTTTAGGAGGTTGATTGTAAAGTTTTGAATATCTAAGAAAATTATACATACACAAGATATCGGAGGATTTATAGGGATAGTTTAGACACAGCCAAGGCTTGTCTGTTTGACTTTTTTCCTTTAAAAGTCACTTATTTTTCAGGGAAAATTCACTTTTGAAATAAATTTATTATGTTTAAGTTTTTAAAAATGATAAAAAAAATATAATACATATTTCTGATTATTTTGATAAGTACTACTCGAACCAGCAGCTTCTGAAAATCATAAGATATAGAATATAAGAGAGAATGTTTATGATATATAGATCTGTATGGAAATGATAAAATTTGAAAATAAAAAATAATAAATATTTTTATGAGTGAAAATGCATGAAGAAATCACAGAATCCAAAAATATCTAAATAAAATTTTTTTAATAACATATATTTTTTGCCAGCAATTTGTATAACATGTCTAGTACTCAATAAACAAATCGGCCCTAAACTTTTAATTTTGAAATATGGCTATAGATATTCTTACAACCTCTAAAAAGTTGCTTTGTAAACATTCTTAAACTTCCAAAATTTATGCAGACATCCAATTGTATCAGTATCAATGTGATGCACATAAATAAAACTTCAATTTTTTTCCATTCAAATAAGCTCTTTACATGTCATATTTTATTAATTATGAAACAACAAATTAGAGAAAAACTATTTCAATATATTGAGGGAGATGTTCACAAATCGCAGCTATGGTATGCATCCCATGCTTTATACTGACTACTGAGCCATGAGAAATCAACATCATGGTCAATATATAATCTGATTTATTGGAGTTGTATATATTGCTTTAAAAATGGGAAAAATTAACATAAAAATTTATATTTAATCACAAATTGATAATAAACAAAGTGGATTGAGGTTATGTGTGATTTATATTTAACCACAAGCATAAAGAACATTCATATCTAAATCAAACATAATACCACAAAGCAAACTTGCAAAGTTACATTAGTCAAAGAAAAACTAGCAAAGTTACCAATGGACTAATATGATTTACTACCATTTTCAAAATCAAAAGGATCTCATTTCAAACTCGACAATCAATATAAAAAGGAATATAAATTTCAACACGTCGAAAATTTTTGATCTTACGAACTAAAAGATTATTAATTTACCAATTCACTAGTTTGATTGGCCGAGTTACACCGAGTTTTAACAGGAGAAAGGCGGGAGTATAGTATATCGTTCACGTTGATATGTCAATTTTGAGACTTTTTATGTAATTGAGGAGGAACCAAAGTAACATGATGATAAAACAAAAGCTGGTTGATGCGAAAAGGATATGAATTGATAGCATTAGGAATCAACGTGTCGGCGAGCTGGCTAGAGAGAGAGAGAGAGGGAAGGGAGAGAGGGAGGGATTTTTTTTTTGAAGCAGAGAGCTAGATTCATACTTTCATTTTCGTTACAGTCATAATGCCATCCAAATAGATTTATACTTGTTCCATGGATCTTATCATTTCATCTTTTGTTTGCACACTGACTTCAGTACTGCCCATTCGTTTTGGTCCTCCTCGATTCCATTTCGCCGTCACTTCTTATGAAAAAATTTAATAAAGCCACTTTCATTGTCTATGGGTTTTCCCCTTCTTCTTCTTCCCTAGGATGTCAGATCAGATGCATTCCAAACACAATTATCAGATGGGGCCGCCCTGCCACGTTTCAACCACTGAGTGGCTCCCTTCATTACGTACCCACCACCTTGTGGGTCGAGACGGGGTGTACTTAGTGTAGGGCCAACTGGAAGTCGACACGTTTCAAGCTTATATGAATTGCATTGTAGGGGGAGAGGGTCCAGCACTCGCACACTAAGGGTTTCACACTTTCACTATCTTTATGCTTGCATGAAGCTCAACATAAGGAAGTGCTTTTCCGACCCCCACGTTTAACGGTCCCCTCTGGAATTTTTTCTTCTTGCTTACTTTCCTGTTTTTTTCCCTTTTCCCTTTTCTTTCTAGCAGGGATATATTTGTCCCCTTATTTATGACTTAGGGTTTAGCTTTCATTATTTTTTTCGGTGCAAGAAAAATTTAGTTGAGTTGGATCAATCTTGAGGGTTTATAAGGGTCAAAGTATGCCTTTAAACTTAGAGAGTGATTGCAAAGATACGTGCATATCTCCCTCATAAACCTAAATATTTTATATATTTTTGGTACCTAAACTTGGCCTAATATCACTTATTATTGTCTTAATTGGGTTTAACTAATTATTATGTAAAAGGGAAATTTGGATTTTTTCTTAGTTTCCTTTTTGGTGCAGATTGAAAGGAAAAGAAAAGAAAGAGGAGGAACAGCACGCAGCAAGTCTGGGGGGAATTGATTTTGAATTTCCAGCCACCTCATGTTGGGCTTCACTCTTGGGCTCTCTCGTCCATTTTGCAAGCTTTACCTCCAGGACCCCAAAATGGCTACTGTGCAGAAAAGAAGTGGGGGGAGGAATTAATTCATCAATTTGAAGTGTGGGCCAGATTTTGGGAATTCATTCCAGCAAATACACAAGCCACGCATGCATAGGAGGCCACTAGAAGACAAAAAAAGGGGATTTCACAAGCAAAAAAACTGGACCCATTCACCTCTAGAATTGGACGCCACCTGACCACACATTTTGGGCCATTTTTCTTGCACGGAAGGAGGCATTCGGACAGGAGGAACACACGCACGACAGAGACGCCGCCACACACACATGGAGACGAGGGGAATTTCCATTCGAAGACCGGGGGGGGGGAGAAGAAGCAGAAAAAAAATTCCAGCCGCTGCTTTTCACTGATTCATTACTACCCATTCACCCATTCCATCTCAGAGAGAACCCAAACCAAAACCGCCGCCCCAATCCATTCTGACTCACACACAGAACGCGAGAGCATCGTCTCCTGATTCCTCTCTGGATCGATTCTATCCATTCATTCCCAAACACGCATCTACCACACGCATAGCATCCATTTGTCCATCTCTTTCCAGGCCTTTCCAGATTCACGAGCAGCGCACAAACAAAATCCATTCACCTTCCTCTGTTCGTGGTGCATTTTTATGGTCATGGAAATTCTAGATTGCAAGGGGTTTAATTCTCCAAGAATGAGTGGCTAAGTGTGTTGTCCAACGGTGATGATGAAGCTAATCGGAGTCCTTGAGCAATTAGGGGAGTTCTCTAAATTTTTAATTTCACTTTCCAATTTTTTGTATGTGCAAATTATAATTCTAGGTTGCTAGATGTTATGATTTGTATGTATGAAAGAGGATTATTATCGGTTGATGTAATTTGGATTGTGATACTTGTGTTAGATTGGTACTTTGGATTGTGATTGGATTATAGCTCTATTGTTATTCAATTACTTTCCTTTATTCTCTTGGAATCAATTGATTTACTAGGGTTCTAGGAATTAATTTGATGTAAAGAGGATCTTTTATAAATCTAACGCAAGCTAAGCACTTAAGATATTCCTAATTGATTAATTGAGTCTAGGTTTAGATTATTTTAAAAGGTTAGGAATATTGATTAGCAAGGGTCTTTGCTAGTCCTTGTGCTTAGTTAAAAAAAGAGAGCTCAATATTAAAATTGGACAAGGAAGGTTAGTGGATTCAATCACCTAGGATATTCATTTTATAGAATCTAAGTACATCCATTTAGTTTAATTAGATAAAAAAACATTAGATACTTTTTGGTTAATTTGCTATTTGCGCTTAATTATTAGTAATTCGATTTAGGCTCCGTGTAGAGATCGACCTAGGTTAGTGCCATTATATTGCATTCTAGCTTGGTTTTATTTGATAGCCCTACGACAAGGCTTTATCACTCCCTCTAATGAGGTTTTCACATTGGTAGCTGGATTCAAACTCACAACTTTATGGGTTGTGGGTCAATTCCATACAAGTTGGATTAATTTTTGTTAACTTAGCTTTAATTTAAGAAAGGAGGATGAACCACTCATCTCCAATGGGGGAAGAGCGCTCAACATCTATATTTTTGAGTCAATACAACTCTTTTACGATTGTCTTTAATTTTAATTGTGTGCAAATATGTTTCATTTGAACATAGGTAAAGATAGAATGCAAACTCTTTGAAGATATGTTAAAGGTACGTAAATTTCCTTAAATAAATTTTATAACTGGGGATTTTTCAGTAATGTCCTCTATTTTTTTAAAATGAAGTTTTATGTTCCAAATCTGATTACAGTCAAGGCAGATCTAATATCTCATAAAAACAATTATAAAAGTATTCAGTAGTTATACATACCAACAAATTGTCTACATTGATGGTAGAATTTAAATTTGTGTCACGAATTTTTCATTTGAATTGAACAAAGTATTTAATTTATATAAGTTGCCTCCACGCAACTTATGTCAAAATTTCGACAAGTTTCATAACTTAGAAGAATGTTTCCAAATATTGTTTAGAAGGTTAAATTTCATTTTTGCCTTAAAAGTGCTCAGTGCCCAAAACTCTTTTAGATGCAATTTTACCCTAAAAGTTTAAAATGACACAATTTTCCCAACTTCACAAACTCAAATGGCAAATGTTTATTTACGATCAAACTATAGATGACATGCAAGTAATTTTGATCAAAATTAACAGTCAAACTTAACATTATTTAACGTTAAAGGTAATATTGGTTCTATTTTAAACTTTTGACATGATACTGCTCCTATTTAAGACTTCGTAGGTAACATTGGATCAAAACAAACTTTCGGATGTTGAGCACTCTATAACAAAAACTTTCGAGATAAAAATGTATCTTAACCCTTGTTTATAATACCTAACAGCAATTTGGTTATTAATGTGAGAGTATTTTTTGTGGGCAATTGGTGAGTATTTCTATAAATATTCTCTAGGCTAAGAAGTATACAGCACTACTACAAAAAGTACATTTTACCCCCTATTTTTAACCCAATAGGTGCCTTTTCTCGGGAGTGTATATGTGAAGGGAGTAGAAAGTTAGAGCTTACGTCGCCCTATTGCACTAATAAGGCGTCGTATATATATTTTTTAAAAAAATTTCTTCTATTTTATTAACCCACCTGATTCAGCTTACAGTTACATTTTATACACCAGATCAAGTCCAGACATAATAAACAAATATCAAGGTTCTAATCAAAAGTCATTATGGCGGAGAAATACAAATTAAAATTCTTCAAGAGTTAGACATATATATCTACCTAAGCCAAGTCTTTGTTGCAGCGAAACACAAAAGCCATTATCATTTACTAAGCAAATATCATTGTACACTTGTTGCAGAGTAACACAATTCATCAATCTAATTAACCCTATACAAGTCGATATAAAGGGTTGAAACTATATATATTCACCTTGAAGAAATAAGCATTATCTACAAATCAAGAAGACGTTTGGCCATCAAATCTCGTATCAAATCACTGTCACCAGCCATTTAAGCATCGTCATTATAAAAAATATTCAAATTTAAAACAATTATTAGAACAATCCAAGTTCATCAAACTAAATGATTAACTCATCAATATTTGATAGATTACGTAATACCTCTTCCAAATCTCTAGTCAATCCGCTCTGAATGATACTATACATGTAACTGATGACATAATACCCGCACTCATGATTGCCTAATTGTCGAGGGCACTAAAGATAAAAAACATATTGTCAAAACGTATAAAGGGATAAAACGACTTTCAATGAAAGAACTTAAAGTCAAAGTACTTACTTTTGGATAAAACCACTGTGTGTTTTTATTTCTACCTTCACGTTTACCGCCCATTATTCGGTATGTCTTGAGTGCGCTGCGATTGAATTGACAATAGTTACATATGAAAAAATATTTCTAAACACTGTTAAAAGCAATAATTTACAAATAGAAAAACTTGTGTATCAAAAACATATTTTTGCTCCTGCTCTGCCTTTCTGCCAGACAACGGATCAAACCAATACATAGTATTCATGAGGGGGCAGACAACACAAAGACTCCAATGATGACTACAACAGTACATATAAATGAAAATGAAATTTGAACAAATCGAAATGACAAAAATGGAGTGGTGTTGAAAGTTACATACCAAAATTTCTTGCCATATCATAACTCGTGTTTCTCTTGGAACAAACCGCCATCCAGGGTATAGTATGCTAACTCTGCTCCATGCCAAATATCCAAAGTAGCTGGTAAATCGATCTTGCTCATCATCCATAGGATTCATAACGGCATCAAATTCTACATGCAGCTTCTCCTATCGTTGGCAACAACGTGCAGTCAAGGAGGCCATAGTTGTACATCCCCTTACCTTTTTCACAGTCGGATCTGGCACAACCAGTGAGTTTTCATCTACATGTCCATCATTGTGTGACTCATCGGAACTCCCCATATTTTTGTTAAGAAATTAATTTCAGATATAAATAAATTTCAATCAGCATTAATAAGGTAAACTAAGGTAAACACATATAACACACAATATATCGAAATTTCGTAATTAACTCCTTACTTTATGTATTTTCCCATATTCCCTCATAATGATCTTGTCTTATAGCATAGTGATAATCATTAACCAATTCCGCTTCACGTGGTTTAGATGGATTTATAGTAAAAGGGGGTGTATCGTCCAGGTTAAAGGTTGCATCAACATCCTCTTATTTTTTTTACTTTGAAGTACAATCGACATTTTTTATTTGCTGGGTCTGTGACATAAAACACTTGTTGGCCTGACTTGCTAGAATGAATGGTTCATCTCCATAACCAACTCTTTCAAGATCAACTAAGGTAAATTCAAACTGTTAGTCGACCACAATGGCATTATTGTTAACCCACATACATTTGAATAAAGGAAATTTGAACTTGTTGTATGTCATCTTCCAAATTTCTTCAATAACTCCATAGTAAGCCATAGATGCCAGTATAGGGTTCTTGTCTTTCAAACTTGAAAAGTGCATGGCTTCAGTTACAACTATTACCCCACTATTTTGCACTGTACTTTTGTCGTCTTGAATCTTTGTGTAGAATGAATATCCATTTATGTCATAACCACTCTAGGCGACCACCTCAAATGCAGGTCTCCATGCTAACCATTTGGTCATCTCAGAAGCATCAATGTCACGAGAAATTCTTTCCTTCAACCATCTTATGAATGTCTCATTCTGTTCATTCGCTATCTGCATGTCATTCTTTTTAGGATACATCTTCTTTAACACCTGTTTATGTTCATGGAAAGAAGGTTGAATTTTTTCAATATTATTCAAGATATATAGGTGTGCTGGTAACACTTCTTCACGAGGCATACTCTTCACTTTTAAACATCATTTTCCCTTGCTTGCGTCTTCTTCATGCCGTGATTGTACATTCAACCCACATAGATAATCATTACAAAAGTCCATAGCCTCTTCCACTACATATCTTTCCACAATGGATGCTTCAGATCGATAAGGATTTTTTGAATAACCTTTTAAAACCTTCATGATACGCTCAAAAGGGTACGTCCATCTTAGGTAAACCGGACCGTACAACTGTATTTCTCTTACTAAATTAGCAACCAGATGGACCATTATATTGAAAAATGCTGGGGGAAAGTGCATCTCTAGTTGGGAGAAGATAATGTAACCTTCATTTTCTAATTCGTCCAACTTTTCAACTTCTATCTCTTTGCTACATATAACATTAAAAAAACACAAAGCCTAGTTATGGTGGCTCGAAGATCATCTTTCATAATGCCTATAATAGCCACTGGTAATAACTGCTGCATCAATACATGAGAATCGTGAGACTTCAATCCCACGAGCTTCAAATCATCTAATGAAACAAGCCTTTTCACATTTGAAGAATACCCTTGTGGCACCTTGATGGTATGCAAACACTCACAAAAACTTTTTTCTCGGCTTTTTACAGTGTATGCGCTGCTGGCTCTGTGTACGCCTTTTTACCATCATCTCTTAGCTTTGGATGTAACCGTTCTCTTATTCCCATTTCAACCAAGTCTAGTCTCGCACTGATTCCATCCTTAGTCTTTCCCGGTATGTGCAACAACGTCCCGACAAGGCTATCACAAACGTTCTTCTCCACATGCATTACATCAATAATGTGCCTCACATCAAGAGTACGCCAATATGGAAGATCAAAAAAATTGACCGCCATACGCTCTTCTCGCTGGCACTTCTTTGATTCTTACTGAAGATGACGTTAACATTCTCTATCTGGCAATACACTTCCTCTCCGGTTAATGCTTTTGGAGCCATTCCATTCTCCGGAAAGTCGTTAAAACTCTTTCTTAACCTACGATAGGGGTGAAACCTAGGAAGAAATCTCCTATGACCAAGGTAGACAGTTTTTCTCCCATGCTTAAGTTGATGGAAGTGTGTGTCTGCTTCACATATTGGACTTGCTTTATGCCCCTTGACACTGCATCATGACAAGTTACCGTACGCAGGAAAGTCATTTATCGTTGTGAAGATCATCGCATGTAACTTAAATAACTCCTGCCTGTATGCATCAAACACATCAACGCCTTCCTCCCATAGCTTCTTTAAGTCTTCAATCAAAGGTGCCAAGTAAACATCGATATTATTCCCCGGCTGTTTCGGTCTAGAAATCATTATAGTAAGCATCATATAATTACGTTTCATGCACAACCAGGGAGACAGGTTGTATATCACCATGAGTACCGACCATGCACTATGTGTACTACTGAGTGTCCCAAAAGGATTGATCCCATCTGTACAAAGCCCGAGCCGAAGATTTCTTGGCTCACTACCGAATTGCGGAAACATTTCATCAATTTTCTTCCACTGTGGAGAGTCAGCCGCGTGTCGTAGATACCTTCCATCATATATTCTCTCATCACAATGTCATCTCAGCTTCTGTGCTTTTGTTGCATTAGCAAACAAACGCTTAAACTGCGGTACTATTGGAAGATACCACATTACCTTCAAAGGTTGCCTTTTAGCTAGTTTATCACCACAATCACCACCTTTCCTCACTTTGTATCGTGCAGTTTTACATTTCAGACACTCACTAAGATCTTCATACCCATTTATGTATAGTATACAGTTATTAGGACACGCGTGTATCATCTTGTACTCCATCCCTATTGTAGATAAGATTTTCTTGGCCTCATACATACGATTTGGAAGTACATTGTTCTCTGGAATCATATCACCCAACAACTGCAGCAACGATGTGAAACTACTGTCGGTCTACCCACAAGATGCCTTCAAGTTCATCAAATGCAATGTACCCGTCAAGCGTGTATGTTTACTCCCAGGGTACAAAGGTGTCTCTGCATCACTCCATATGCTTTTATATACAGGCGCTTGGGCAAAAGATTCTACCTCAACATCGTGAATCATTCTTTCCATTCTATCTTCATCTACTGCATTAACATAATCTCTTTCGTGGGCTGCATATTCATTTTGTTTTTCCCCATCCTATATCCACTTTGTGTACTGGAGACTTATTCCCTCACAAATTAGGTGATTCCTTATGTCATCAATATTTTGCCTAATCCCATTAATCCATTTGACACGGGGACAAAAATACATCCCATTTTTGCTAGTCGCATTTCTTTTAGCAAATTCAATAAACTCTTCCACATCATTCTCATATTCATCACCCATTCTTAATTCATTCATCCAAGTACGATCCATTTATTAAACCCTAAGCCATTGTAAAAAACATTCAAATTTAAAAAGGAAAATCATAAAGTTATGGGGAGTTTCATATGAAACAAGTGAAATGAAACTGCTCAAACAAAATGTGAAAAAAATAATTAATCGATATGCGATGTAAAAATAAAGATAATGGGTGTGTTTGGATAGCCCGTTGGGAGAACGGATACCGATTCTGAGGTAAATATGTGAGAGGAATTTTGTCTCGGTAAACGCAGGAATGGCTTTTGGTTGTCCAAATGAGCTAAACAAACAGAGCCAATAAATAATGTGCATGTCGTCTTTTTAATGGGAAAAAATCCAAAATAACTAAATTCTTAATTTTTAAATACCAATGCAACAAAAACAAATCTCTAATTAATAACCCAACATTTAAATCAAAATAAAAACGAATAATCATCCAAAACAAATGCAATTCATCAATATTTATAATTAGCTTTATACGTGATGAGGGAGAGGATGAGAAATAGTCCCCCCAATAATAATAATCATCAGCCCCTCTTGAACTAACTATGCAGTAGCATATTTAATAAGAAGAAATGATTACATCATGAGGGAAATGATTACATTTAACAGGAAAATGTTTATACTTAATAAGAAGAAATTCAATTAACTAATAAGGATTGGGTTTAACAAAGAGAATTAGTTCCTCATAACGTGACCGTTGAGGGATGCTTTAACAATTATCATTTAGCAATATTTCGAATATAATGAAAATATATGTGCATGAAGTAAATCTTTTTATAAACTAAAATTAGGGTAAAAATAAATTAGAATAATATGATTTATGCATGAATAGACTTTTTAATTTTCTAAGGTTTAAATTTAAATAAAAGTCAAAAGCTTTAAAAAAATAGCTTGTTTGGGACAATATTCGAGCCATCCTAATTAATTGTAAGCTAACATATTTAATAGTAATCAACACACACACACATATGGTGTTGTAACACTAAATCTAATTAATTAGAACATGCCAACCGAATTTACCTAACAAGGCATGCTAATTATAAAAAAGTGTACTAAAAATATGGGATGCTTAATCTTTTTTTTTTTTGCCCCAGGAGAGGCTTAATCACTTGTTCTACTACTTGGAATATGCCCGCCTTTAATGTGTATGCACCATGTGCCGCCCACAATCCTTCAACCTAATATATATACATGTATCTGTGTGTGTACGGATGCTCTTATTTTTTTTTTTTTGCATGTCACATTCAACTTCGATCTTCTCCCCCATCTCACCATCTCATTAAACTCTTAACTTTTTAAAGTGGGGTTCGTTTTCAATATTCTGAGTTTTAGTTTGCACTATATATTGTTTATTTATTTATTTATTTGTTGATGCTTTTTATTGTTTGCTGATTTATGTATTTGTAGTGCCTCCTTAATCACAACCTTATTTTGGCCATTGCATATCTTAACAAACTTGGAACCCATATGATGCAGTAGCATATTTACAATCTTTGTAATCCTAACACACCAAAATCCACAAGTGAATTAATCATATTTTGCCAAGTGAATTTGTAACATTTTGAGGAAATTTTGATCCTATTTTTGGGCTTTTATTGAGTTCAAATGCATTAAATTTGATTAATGGCAATTGTGTGAAATTAAATCTAATCAAAGTTAAATGGTTATATTTTTAATCATTTTGTTAAATGATTGATTTTAAGACATTTGATATTACTCAAGACTAATTTTTATTGTAGGTACCTTTGAAAGAAATTTGAATCAAAAGGTAATTCAAATGAAAATGCTAGAGAGGGATCAAGATTTTTGACACAATTCATTCATTTTGTGCCACCTTTTCTCTTGTCATCATGAGTCCACTCTAGCCTAGGGATGGGAAAGCGGGCCAGCCCGCGGGTTGCGGGCTGGCCCGCACGGGTTGCGAGCTGAGGCGGGTTGGCCCGTCTCAGCCCGCCACAACAACGGGCTGCATTTCTGCAGCCCGAGCCAGCCCGCCAACCCGCCAGCTTTTTTATTTTTTTATAAAAAATAATTTTTTAATATTTTTTTACCCAAATTTTTTCTATAAGATTGCATATTTTCATGATCTTTTTTCCAATTTCATCAA